>JACEFZ010003340.1:0-172621 GCA_014155875.1 Cepaea nemoralis | reverse complement strand
CATTTCCCCACCCAAGCCTTTTTTTTTAGAAAAAATTTGTTTTTTTTTCAGTTTGTCTGCTCACCGTCCCCTTTACACCCATACAAAAGTACAGGTGCTATGCAGCGCTTAAACACTCTTTTTCTCGTTGCAACTGACATTGTTTTTTTTTTTTTTTGGGGTCAGTTTTTTTCCCTTCTAACTATTTTTCGCCATGGTGGCTCTATTTCTAATCTCTTCAAGACATCCCCCCAAAATTTTTATGATTGATCCGAGAAAGATTCGTTTCACTTGGTTAATAATATTCTTATTCACCCTTGTATTACATTGTTGTATTTCTTTCTTCTTGACTGACTGACACCTTTCCGTCTTGACAGACGATAGTTTGTAAAATGGAGTTATACCTCTCCATAACACAAAGCCTGGGATGAAGTTAGAGACTATGTGTTGCCTATGCCGCATGATCCCTATCTCGGCCTGTCTAGTGTACTCCAGAGGAAAGGTAACATATTTAAGTCTGGAACAAGGCAAGCTGCAGAAGCTGTCGGATCCGCAAAGCAATGCTCTAACTGTCCGTCTGTCGGAGCTTCGATCCGAGACCATTTGCCAACCAAGGCTTAGGGCTTGGTCTGCCCTGCCATGACATTCAGTCTTTAGGTTGCATTTCCTCTCATTAGGACAAGGCTTGTACCCTCCCAATTGCGCTCCTCCGCCCGAAGCCGTTGGCACAATGTGGGTTGTTGGGTTTGGTAAGCGTCACCCAACATTCAACGCTAGTCATACAGTAGCTCAGTCATATCTAACTAGGACCTGGCTGCATTCTTTCTTTCTTCTTAGAGACGACCATAATCTCCATCTTCTTACAATTTAGTTCTAACCCTAACTGTTCACTGTATACAATAACCCCACCTAAAAATGTCACAGATCATGTTCATTGTCTGAAATCAATACTGTATCATCATCATATCGAATGTTAGTGATGTTACGTACCCCATCAGACCCGCCGAAAAGATAATCTATCAGTTACCAATTCCCTGCTTCGTGTATTTTCAAACCCAATGTGAACTTGATGTACTGTGTACTTCTTCGTGCATGTCGACCCTTGCTTCTTCTTCTTCTTCAGCAACGCTGAGTTCCAACACTATATTTGGTGACTTTAATATGGCAAAGTACTTCAATTTCGGAGAAACGATGCTGTTTATGATCAAGTTCTCTTCGATGTTTAGATCTTGGAGAATGTTAACATTTCCTGTTCCTCTTATTTTAAAAACTGTTATGAAAGACTTACGGTTCACAAGTCCCGAATTTCTTCTTACCTGATTAATTGCCATGGGATGATTAATTCGCTTAAAACGACTTCTGTATATGCCACGGGCTTATATACAGTAATTTTCCTTCTGCAGCCCCCATTAATTTGATATATTATACAACATGTCTGCTGCCTTATTAACAACTTTTTAATCTATGGTTTCTGAATAGGTTGGTAATTTCCCCTCGTATACTGTGCAAAAAAAAAGGGGGGGGGGGCTATAAGGAGGAAATACGAAAGAGGAAGGAAGGTGGGGGAAATGACATTCTGACATATGGTGAAGGAAGTACACGGGCCAAAAAAGGTTTGAAAACCATGTTTTAAATCAAAACTGTGACGCCCCCCCCCCCCCCCCCCCCCCCACACACACACACACTTCCCATTTTCCGCCATCCATTGTGTTTGTCCAAACCTACGTTTTGTTTGGCACTGAATATGTAAAGCAATTTGGAAACTTCATGACTCACATCCTTGTGTTGCCACAGGAAAGTTGCATTCTTGCACGTATATTAGCTAACGGAATACGCTAGCATGACCAATTCCATTTTTAGGATCTTTCATTCCAAGAATATTTCCAGAGAATTCTGAAAGTGTTCCTATTTTCATTTCACGAGACTGAATCATTCCCATTGCTGTACTGGTCGGAAAAATTCTGCACTCCTGGGAATTGAATTAGAGACCTTTGTGTTGACAAGAAAGCAGAGCGTACTAACCAACACGTCATCGCGACACTTGATTCTGCTGTTCATCATCATCATCCAGTGCCGTCTGCGTATCGAACGTCGACTGTAGTAAGTCTTCGGCATTTCCTGTCCCACGTCTTCATGGCGTACTCAGACACGAGTATTGATCTAAATACCCGTGGATCTAAGTTGAGGCATCATATGTTGAGATATATTATATAAGGAAGGCAGAGAAAGTAGGGGAGGGGCAGCAGAGGAAGACAGCGAAAGTAGGTAAGGAAGGCAGAGAAAGTAAGGAAGGCAGAGTAAGACATAGCATAGAAAGTAAAGAAGGCAGAGGAAGACATAGAAAGTAGGTAAAGAAGGCAGAAGAAGACAGAGAAAGTAGGTAAGGAAGGCAGAGGAAGTAGGTAAGGAAGGCAGAGAAAGTAAGGGGGGGGGGGGGGCAGAGGAAGACAGAGAAAGTAGGTAAGGAAGGCAGAGAAAGTAGGTGGGGGGCAGCAGAGGAAGACAGTGAAAGTTGGTAAGAAGGCAGAGAAAGTAAGGAAGGCAGAGTAAGACATAGCATAGAAAGTAATGAAGGCAGAGGAAGACATAGAAAGTAGGTCAGGAAGGCAAAGGAAGACAGAGAAAGTAGGTAAGGAAGGTAGAGGACGACAGAGAAAGTAGATAAGGAAGGCAGAGGAAGACAGAGAAAGTAGGTAAGGAAGGCAGAGGAATTCAGAGAAAGTAGGCAAGGAAGGCAGAGGAAGACAGAGAAAGTAGGCAAGGAAGACAGAGAAAGTAAGGAAGGCAAGGAAGACAGAGAAAGTATGTAAGGAAGGCAGAGGAAGACAGAGAAAGTAGGTAAGGAAAGCAAAGGAAGACAGAGAAAGTATGGAGGGCAGAGGAAGACAGAGAAAGTAAGGAGGGCAGAGGAAGACAGAGAAAGTAAGGAGGGCAGAGGAAGAGAGAAAGATTATGTGGAAAGCTGAAACTGTTAGACAACAAATCATAATAATGTCAACTAAAATGTTGTCCGTGACTTGTTAACGTAAATTACAACAGTAATTTACAGGAAAAACTAATCGACGCGCATAAATTAGCCCAGTGCACTAAAAGTAGTAGCAAGTTTATAGACTACGCCGGAATTCAAAGCGAGCGAAGGAAAAAGAAGCACTAATTTAATCCAACTATAAGATAACAGAGTGGGGAATCATGATCACCGATGTCTGCTCTCCTGCTCTATACCAGGCGCCTGTAGAAGAAGAAGAAGAAGAAGAAGAAGAAGAAGAAGAAGAAGAAGAAGAAGAAGAAGAAGAAGAAGAAGAAGAAGAAGAAGTAGAAGTAAAAGAAGAAGAAGGAATTTGCCAATTTGCGTCATTTAAACGAGCGGGCAAAACAACTCATGCCTTTACTCTTTTTGAAATGTTCCTAACTCCCTGAGAATTCTTAATTACAGGTGTATTCACTAGCAGCGAGTTAGCGTATAGAAACAAACGAAGCCTCATTTTTATTGCTGTATGAAGAACGTTCTCCATGCATGACACTTAAGAAAGAAGCGATATTTTCACGAGGCACGCATATTCCTATGTCTGCGTTTTCCAAGTACATGTACACTTAAGCGCTGTGTGAGGTAATGCATCGAGCAGTACCCAATACGCCCGAGCGCACATTAATTATATATATTGCACTTTACATATGGAGTACTGGATTTAAGAAAACATAAACAAGAACATTGTTTATCGCGTGTAATGTGGAAATGTATAAGTTCTTGGGAAGGAAGAATTCTGATCCAGGAAAATCAACGAAAATGCCGGAGGAATCAGGAGGTTCTCTGAACGGAACCAGCAGTTTTATCCTTGAGGATTTGAACATATTCTACTTACGACAGCTGGCTTCAAGTCTAAAGGTAGGGAAATACTAGTTCTGTCTTATCGACAGTAGCAGTTATGCAATTAGTTTATGTAGGATTGTTTCATTATGCGCGTGTGGCTACTTTGTTGTGTATACCCGTGTCAGAGATCAATAATAAAAAAGAAAAGAAAGAAGAGAGTTGCATGTCATTTACATGACTCGTAATCAACCCCATGTTTTGATTGTTTGTGATTTATCAGACAAATTTTATGTCCAGTAGTTTGCCCATGTTTTATGAACGACCGACAATAAGATAGTGACATCCAAATGCGTTTGTATGTATAAGAAATCAGCAATCAAAGGGACAAGTAATTAAAACAACATAAAGCGGTCACATATGCAGGAAAAGTTAACCCTGTGACGTATACTAACTTCATTAACACACACACACACACACACACACACACACACACACACACACACACACACATACACAGAGAGAGAGAGAGAGAGAGTTAGTTAGTTAGTTAGTTAGTTAGTTAGTTAGTTAGTTAGTTAGTTAGTTAGTTAGTTAGTTAGTTAGTTAGTTAGTTAGTTTTATTTATTGTTATGTTTAAATACTAGGTCGTGATATTATGAGATGAAGATACCAGTTCGCATCCTTGCAATCTTGTATTCTCGTAGAAATGTTTCGATCTTTAACTAGACTGGAGACTTCTCAAACAGGGATTGAAAATGGACTCTCCTGTTACTCTCCCTCCCTGAAACTATATATGGGCTGTAGATCTAAATGTACGCGTGACTGCCTAATACATGCACATTGACGTATCTATGAAATCATCATTATCGTGAGGTATATGGTTTGTAGAAGGTGGCTCTCATCACGGCTCTTCGTCAAGTGTCTCGACCCATTGCCAGTTCTCCCGCCTCACGCACTCTCATATCGCCGATGTCTGCTATGTCTTGTCCCATCGTCGATTTGGTTGACCTCTGCCTCTTCTTCCAGACATCATGCCTTCATTATCGTTCTTTCCGCGCGACAGTGACGTTTGTGACGTTTAGTATATCCACAGTATTTCTGATTTCAAAACACTATGCTGTTTGTAAAGTGCATGGGTGTACGAAAATCTGGGGTGAACGAACTAGTTAAGAATTGTCTAATTCTAGCAAGGGTAACTGGGTCACAGAAGTAATAGGCAGATGTTAGGTAAGAAAAGGTTGAGGTAGGAATGCCAAAAACAATGGCGGGCCCTAAACACAATTGAGGGTATATCATGGAGATGTCAGTCTTAGTCACGAAAGCGCAGAGGAAAACGTGACAGTAAACTAAGAATCAAAGGAATCCTATAAATGTAATTTTGGTAGAATGTAGACTGAGGGTGCAACGGGTTAAATGGTGTGTTTCGTGGGAGGTCCGCAGAGAGGGGATAAAGAGAGAAGTCTGAAAAAATTAAAGTTAGTTGATTTCGGGCTGAGTGAGGGACACTATCCAAAAGAGTGGATTTTGGGCTGAGTAGGGGTCACCAGCCAAGGGAGTGAGATTGGTGCTGAGTGAGGGAGACTGAACGACAGCAGTCAGTCTGAGTCCTGGGCAGACAGTGGAGGACTGAGGTCTGGCCCAGCAGAGTGAAGTTGAGTTCAAGCGGAGTCGAGAGAGAAGAGACTCAGAGAAGGTGGTTAGAGTCACGGAGGGAGAAGAGTTCAGAACAGTATAGTGTGTGAGGCCAGTAAACGGCTATCGTGTGGTCGTAGGACCTTATTGTGTGAAATATGAATATATTTTACTACGGAAGTTTTCCTGATGAGAGTGATCGCATCGTGTTTGTTTTAAATTAAATTATTTCTCGTTTGCGCAGCGTGGTGTTCGATATTGATTTATAGTTGACCAGTCCCAAAGAAAGGAAAAGACCTGGAAGAACCAAATGGCTATCGACCTATCAGTCTTCTTAGCTGTGTAGGAAAATTAATGGAACGCATATTCAATGGCAGGCTAACATGGCATCTGAAGAAAACCAACTCTTAACACCTCACCAAGCAGGATTCAGAAAGTACAGATCCACTGAAGATCAAATAACCTATATAGCTCAGGAAATAGAGGATGCCTTCCAAGAGAAAAAGCACACACTAGCGGTCTGGATAGATTTAGAAAAAGCATTTGATAAAGTATGGAAGGAAGGACTGAAAGTAAAACTGCAAAAAATGCATGTTTGTGGGAAAATGTACAAATGGATCAGCCACTACCTTGAGAACAGAACTGCCAGGACAAAAGTACAAGGACAAACCAGCTAAATGATGCTGTTGGAGCAAGGTGTCCCCCAAGGAGGAGTTCTTTCACCAACATTATTCCTAGCATATATAAACGACATCACGGAAAATTTTCCAGCCAGAGTACACACATCATCCTTTGCAGATGACCTAGCCATATGGACATCTGAAGAATATATTAGTACAGCTAACAGCAGAATACAGCAAGCCCTATTAGCGCTAGAGGACTGGTCAAAATCATGGCTAGTGAAGATAAGTGAGGAGAAAACAACATGCACAGTGTTCTCCCTCTCAACTAAAACTCAGCAACCTAAGCTGGTATTGAATGGAAAAATATTGCGCCATGAAGAAAATCCAAACTATCTAGGAGTCACCTTTGATCGTCGCCTGACATGGAAGACACAGGTTGAGAAAAATCGAACAAGAGCAAGGCAAAGAATGGCAATCATGAAAAAGCTTGCTGGTACAACGTGGGGAGCAGATGAGAAAGTTCTCAAGAAGTTATATACTGGACGGGTGAGGCCAGTACTGGAATATGGCATTGCAGCTTGGGCAACAGCAGCTAAGTCAAGGAATGCGAATCATAACTGGAAGCCTGAAGGCAACGCCTATTAATGAATTAGAAACGATCACTTGTTTACAACCAATGCAGGACAGAAGAGATAGCAGAGCCCAGCAACAAGCAGAAAAATTTAGAAGATTGACAGACCACCCTATGTATAACAGGTTTAGTGGTTTTGGAAAGGGAAGACTGAAGCGTAGCAACTTTGTAGAAACTGCATAACGAAAGATTAGGGCAGATCCCATACTTAACATATCAACAGTCAAACCCATTTACAATGCAGACAAGTTCCCAGCTTGGAGACAACAGCAACTGCCTGAGATGATAGAAAACATTCCTGGTATTGAGAAAAAGAACACTCAGCATGAAACCGAAAGAAGAGAAATAACCCTAAACTACATAAAAGAACATACCCAAGCAGCAATCGGACCCATGCATATACAGATGGATCAGCCAAAAATTCAGTAGAGAATGGAGGAGGAGGAGGAATTCTCCTAAATTTAAAAAATGGAGTGAAAAAAACACATTCAGTGGCAACTGGAAAGTTGTCAAGTAACTTCAAAGCGGAGGTAGAGGCTCTGAAAACTGCAGCAGAAATGCTCTTCTTCTTCTTCTTCTTCTTCAGCGTTCCGAGCCATTGAGGTTCTTTGCTGCAAATACAATCTGTCTCCATTCGTCTCTCTGGTGGACCTTCTCTTGCCAGTCGTTGATTCCAAGTGCTTGTAGGTCTGTATGTATATTATCTCTCCACCGCCTTCTTGGTCTACCTCGGGGTCTACGGTCATTTATGGAGGAAAATAAAGAGACGCAAATAGCTATCTTTACAGATGCAAAGTCAGCTGTCTCAATACTGAAGAGCAATAACAGCACAGAAATAGCTGACCTAAGAGCAGCAATCCATGGTCTATGCCAGAAATCCAAAAAAGTTGTAATACAGTGGATCCCATCACATTGCAGTATACCTGGAAATGAAGAGGCTGACAGACTGGCAAAAGAGGGCGGACGACTACCACAGCCTGACATAGACATAACCTATAATGAGGCAAAGAGGTTGATAAAAAGCACTTATAGAACCAAATGGGAATCAGAGCATCCAGGCCACCAGAAGGATGATGCATATTACAAACTCGACCGAAGAGAACAAGTAGCAATCTTCAGACTGCGCACAGGACATAACAGGCTGAATACCACTTGTTCAACAAACTAAAGATAGGAGATACAGATGAATGTAATTGTGGAACTGGTAAAATGACAGCTAAACATTTGCTGCAAGAGTGCCCAATATATGCAGAACAGAGAAAGATATTTTGGCCCACACCTGCTTCATTCGAGGACAAGCTCTATGGAGATATCAACACGCTCAAGTCGACTGCAGCTTACTTTAACTGTATTCAGGTTGACATTTAAATGTACATGAAAAAGTATTTAGACTGCCACACTTCATACCACAGGCATGTCGGTTACACAAGCCTCCCAGAGGCATGAAATGGAATATTGCTTGGATAGCAAGTCCATTACGTGGAAAGTCCGAATCGAAAGCTCACTGTGTGGATGTCATCTGCAAACTGCATTCTTCTGGCTTCTGGAAGAACATCCTATGTTGAACGGAAGGCCCAATATACGGAAGTGAGGCTAAGCAGCCATGTGCAGGACGTGACGATTCTTTGGGTGAGCCCAGTACCAGAGCGCTGTGTGATGGCTCTGCAATTATGGAAGCCTCCTTGGATGGCGTGGAATGCCCATGGTCTGCCCCTGCCTTCCCTTGAGGGCCGACCAGGATGCCTTTGGCTGTTCTATATGGGCCAGCTGGGATGGGAGATAACACCACAACAGTGAGAGTCTAACGTCCTAAGAAACCCCCGGGAAGGTTAACCCGGTCAACAAATGCCCGCAGAAGTCGGATGTGTCGGCCTAACGGCGCAAGAACGCAGCTCTGCTGTAAACAGGCACAACGCAATCACGTCCGAAAAAAAAAAAACTCCGGATGAACGAAGAAGAAGAAGAAGATGTATAGTTGGTGATCAGTCGTTCGCACCGACATCCTCTAGACACAATCACAGCCACGTCTTTATGTCATAACTTTGTGACACTGTTTATGAACCAGTATTTTCCCCCATGTGTTGCCCATGCAGCATGATCCCTTTCTCGGCTTGTCTAGTTTACTCCACATGAAAGGTAACACCAATACGTCTGGAGCAAGACAATTTTAGTCTGCCAGAACATTTAGTCTTTAAATTGCATTTCCTCGCACTAGGATACGGTTTGTAACCCCCCCCCCCCCCCCAACTGTGCTCCTCCACCTGAAGCCGTTGGCACATTTTGGGGTGTCGGGTTTATTGAGCGCCACCCAACATTCGGCGCTAACAGAAAGGCAGTACGGTAGCTGTCATATCTAAGACTAGACACCAGCCCCTCCTGCCACAAATCACACAAAGAGATTCTCAACACAGTGCTCCAACTTCCTAACTGTGTGTGCTACCAGAATCAGACATTCAAGGATTAAAATACGTGCATAAAAGAATCAGACATGCTATAATATGTTTTGGTTGGCTGGTTTCTTAATTTGAAACTTATCCCGGTAGCTACCTAATCGAGGTGCAGGTTGCTGTTTCCATCTAACAAGACATTTTTATGCATGCAGAGTCCACATGGGTCATTCACAGTTGTTTTAGAGGTCAAGACGTTCATCTACCACCTAAAGATCAAGGGGGTGTATACCATCATTTTCTTATTTTATACAAATCCGTAAGTCTTCGCCATTAATTGAATCATGTCTGCTCCAGTTAGAAACGAACACCGCAACACCAAGTCACCCCGCCACTGGCCCGTTGTCATATAATATACATTGTAAGGGTGTATTCTGGTAGTTTCTTCGGTATAGACTCTTTTCGATGTCTAAAATGCGGTCTTTCAACTGTTCTGTTTTCTGATTTTTTCTTCTTTTTCCTGTTATCATGATTCATGACCATCATCACCATTACTACCACCACCATAGCAACTTCCACTTCCACCACCATACAACTTCAACTTCCACCACCACACCACCACCACCACCACCACCACCACCACCATCACCATCATCATCATCATCATCATCATCATCATCATCATCATCATCATCATCATCATCATCATCTTCTTCTTCTTCTTCTTCTTCTTCTTCTTCTTCTTCTTCTTCTTCTTCTTCTTCTTCTTCTTCTTCCTGTTCTTCTTCTTCTTCTTCTTCTTCTTCTTCTTCTTCTTCTTCTTCTTCTTCTTCTTCTTCTTCTTCTTCTTCTTCTTCTTCTTCTTCTTCTTCTTCTTCTTCTTCTTCTTCTTCTTCTTCTTCTTCCAGCGTGATGTAGAAATCTCTAACATGTCCTGTCCTGCGTCTTAAACTACATTAAAAAGGCAGGCTTCTTACAGTTCATCGTTTAATGTTGTTCTGCTACAAGTATTGTCTTCCAGTTCATCGATTAATATTGTCTACCCATATGCATTATTGTCTTCCATTACATCATTTAAATATGTCTACCCACATACATTGTTTGTCTCCCAGCTCATCTCTTAATATTGTCTACCCACATGTATTATCATTATCTTCTAGTTCATGTCTTGATGTTGTCTACATCATATGTATTATTGTCTCCCAGTTAACCAAATAATGTTGTCTACCCACATGTATTGTCTTACAGCTCATCTCTTAATGGTGTCTACCCACACGTATTGCTTGTCTCCCAACTCATCTGTTAACTTTGTCTACTCACGTTTATTGCTTGTCTCCCAATTCATCTGTTAATGTTGTCTACCCACGTTTATTGTTCGTCTCCAAGCTCATCTGTTAACGTTGTCTACTCACGTTTATTGTTTGTCTCCCAGCTCATCTGTTAACTTTGTCTACCCACGTTTATTGTTTGTCTCCCAGCTCATCTGTTAACGTTGTCTACTCACGTTTATTGTTTGTATCCCATCTCATCTGTTAACGTTGTCTACCCACGTTTATTGTTTGTCTCCCAGCTCATCTGTTAACGTTGTCTACTCACGTTTATTGTTTGTATCCCATCTCATCTGTTAACTTTGTCTACCCACATTTATTTTTGTTTGTCTCCCAGCTCATCTGTTAACGTTGTCTACTCACGTTTATTGTTTGTCTCCCAGCTCATCTGTTAACCTTGTCTACCCACGTTTTTGTGTGTGTTTGTCTCCCAACTCATCTGTGAACGTTGTCAGCCCACGTTTATTGTTTGTCTCCCAGCTCATCTGTTAACGTTGTCAACCCACGTTTATAGTTTGTCTCCCAGCTCATCTGTTAACGTTGTCAACCCACGTTTATAGTTTGTCTCCCAGCTCATCTGTTAAAGTTGTCAACCCACGTTTATTGTTTGTCTCCCAGCTCATCTGTTAACGTTGTCAACCCACGTTTATTGTTTGTCTCCCAGCTCATCTGTTAACGTTGTCAACCCACGTTTATTGTTTGTCTCCCAGCTCATCTGTTAACGTTGTCAACCCACGTTTATAGTTTGTCTCCCAGCTCATCTGTTAACGTTGTCAACCCACGTTTATAGTTTGTCTCCCAGCTCATCTGTTAACGTTGTCAACCCACGTTTATAGTTTGTCTCCCAGCTCATCTGTTAACGTTGTCAACCCACGTTTATAGTTTGTCTCCCAGCTCATCTGTTAAAGTTGTCAACCCACGTTTATTGTTTGTCTCCCAGCTCATCTGTTAACGTTGTCAACCCACGTTTATTGTTTGTCTCCCAGCTCATCTGTTAACGTTGTCAACCCACGTTTATTGTTCGTCTCCCAGCTCATCTGTTAACGTTGTCAACCCACGTTTATAGTTTGTCTCCCAGCTCATCTGTTAACGTTGTCAACCCACGTTTATAGTTTGTCTCCCAGCTCATCTGTTAACGTTGTCAACCCACGTTTATAGTTTGTCTCCCAGCTCATCTGTTAACGTTGTCAACCCACGTTTATTGTTTGTCTCCCAGCTCATCTGTTAACGTTGTCAACCCACGTTTATCTCCCAGCTCATCTGTTAACGTTGTCAACCCACGTTTATTGTTTGTCTCCCAGCTCATCTGTTAACGTTGTCAACCCACATTTATTGTTTGAATCTCAGCTCATCTGTTAACATTGTCTAACCACGTTTATTTTTGTTTGTCTCCCAGCTCATCTGTTATCGTTGAATACCCACATGTATTGTTCGTCTCCCAGCTCATCTGTTAACGTTGTCTACCCGCATGTATTGTTTGCCTCCCAGCTCATCTGTTAACTTTGTCTACCCACATGTGTTGATGGTTTTCCAGCTCATCTGTTAACGTTTTCTACCCACATGTATTGTTTGCCTCCCAGCTCATCTGTTAACTTTGTCTACCCACATGTGTTGATGGTTTTCCAGCTCATCTGTTAACGTTGTCTACCCACATGTATTGTTTGCCTCCCAGCTCATCTGTTAACTTTGTCTACCCACATGTATTGTTTGCCTCCCAGCTCATCTGTTAACGTTGTCTACCCACATGTATTGTTTGCCTCCCAGCTCATCTGTTAACGTTGTCTACCCACATGTGCTGTTGTCTTCTACCTGATCCACTAGTCGACCTCTGTGAACGTGGTTTCACAACCCCGACATACCAGGTCCGAATTCAACCACAGACGATCTGAGAGCAGATCGATTTGCGTTGATATTCACAATGGTATGAACATCGGCCTTTCAAAAAGCAATTCTAAACTGCTGAACGAAAAATTGGCTAAAACATGCTGGAGTTGCCTGAGATGTCCTGTAAAGAAAATGCAACTAACTTACCTTATCACACACACTCGATCTTCTTTACTACAAGGAGAAACAAGGAGAAATGTCTCGTTGTATACCTAATATATTTGCAATTTCTTACTTTGATCAATAATTGTTGCTGTGATCTCATATTTTTGAGTCGTCCTAGCCCTCTCAGATAAGGGCGAAATAGAGGAAACTCTGTGTGCAAGTTGTGCTCGTTAAAAATCCCACGGTAGTTAGAAAGAACAGGCCTTCAGGCTGCTGCACTGGCAACATTGTAAGGAAATAACACCTACCAACGGTAGATAGAGCTTGTTATCACGGATGGAATCTGTCTAGAGGAAATCACCCTGACTCAAATGCATGCTGAAGTCTGGCACACTGTTGCCTTGGAGGTGCATACTAGGCGTGACGTACTCCTCTCGGAAGAAGAAGAAGAAGAAGAAGAAGAAGAAGAAGAAGAATCCGTAGTGGAGAGAGAGAGAGAGAGAGAGAGAGAGAGAGAGAGAGAGAGAGAGAGAGAGAGAGAGAGAGAGAGAGAGTTACTGGAGCAATCAGCATTTACACTTTGCAACATTTCCTGATGGGAAGCTAACCTCAAAGAATTCCCAGCGTGCTACGATGTCGTTTCTTCATTAACCTTTAACCTCGTGGAATATATGTCGCGTCTTTATATTTTCGTGCAGCATGCAACATTCTACATATATACAACAACACACAATTATCTATTCTGTAAATCTGCATTACTTCGTGTTATTGTATATAGCTTACATTTCCACGCTTTACCACAGCCCACTAATTTCATTCATGCTTATACATTTTATAGAAATCCATGGCCATAAGATTGAAAACTTTAGGCGAGATCTTAAAGATCGGATAGTAGAATTTGAAACCGATATTTCCATGCATGCATGCATGCATGCATGCATGCTGTGATATCTTATATCCAACTTTTTTTTCGCGATGCTCTGGTTGTAAATGTTAATTATCTCTTTAAATATTGAGCGCAACCCACTACTGGTAACGCCGATCGCATTCTGGTACGAACCTAAGGCCTATCCACGTCAATATGGAAGCACTATACTCGAGTTTCGCCCTCATTTGAGCTCGTCAGTAGTGCATATCCCTGACCGGATCCGGAAACAGTCCCGGATCACGCGTGTGAAGCGGGTGTGTAACCACGCGGCACACACTGGACACACCAAATTATCACAACAGAACATCACAACGCCACCCATCGTAGGCTATGCTCAAGATTGCCCAATCGCCGCGACTGACGTCCGTCAATCGATGGGACCCGAACGATCAGGACTTATCACTGGCAAGGAACACCAGGCCTCCTAAATCCAGTGAGCAATAATGAATTGATTATGTGGTTGTTTCGGGATTTGAATGGCCTACGATGGGTGGCGTTGTGATGTTCTGTTGTGATAATTTGGTGTGTCCAGTGTGTGCCGCGTGGTTACACACCCGCTTCACACGCGTGATCCGGGACTGTTTCCGGATCCGGTCAGGGATATGCACTACTGACGAGCTCAAACGAGGGCGAAACTCGAGTATAGTGCTTCCATATTGACGTGGATAGGCCTTAGGTTCGTACCAGAATGCGATCGGCGTTACCAGTAGTGGGTTGCGCTCAATATTTAAATTTCAAATCCCGAAACAACCACATAATCAATTATCTCTTTATTACCACGTATAATGATAATATTGTTTTGAAAATAATGGAAATAATGCACCTTTAATCCCTAACAGTAAACTAAAACTCAGGAGGAAGAGTATGCACCAATCAGAAACAGCGTTATGCAACAAACTCTGTAATCCTTTAAGAATTAATTTATTCTTTAACCAATGTCTCTGGTTTGACCATCTTCTTTTGGCCCATGCCGTGTGGGGTCGGCGATCATTCTGTTCATAGTCTTCTGTCTCGTGTGCTGTCAGTCCTGTCACCGATGTTCCTCCATGTCATGCTATCAAACTGTCCATCATCATCATCATCATCATCATCATCATCATCATCATCATCATCATCATCATCATCATCATCATCATCATCATCATCATCATCATCATCTCTCTCTCTCTCTCTCTCTCTCTCTCTCTCTCTCTCTCTCTCTCTCTCTCTCTCTCTCTCTCTCTCTCTCTCTCTCTCTCTCTCCTCCCTCCCTCCCTTTCCTCTCATCCAACTTTCCCATTTCTCACGACTTACTGAATGTTCTCCTTCTCATGATGTGCCCAAAGATTGTGCACTGTCATCTTCTGATGCAAGTAATCAATTCTATTTGTGATTCAGCTTCTTTCAAAATATCGTCTTTAAGCTTGTTGTCTGACCATGAAGCTTTCATTATCCATCTATACAACCACATATCTTGGCACAGACTCTCACCTACGACCATCTGTTGTGTGGGCTGTTGTTCAAATTGTTTTCCACGTTGTTCGTTTTGTTGATGTTGTGCTGGTCCTTGCCTTCTCAGAGGTGGAAAATTTATTACATCTTCTTGTGCCACAACATGCTTGTTTATGGGACCAGATCATCATCATCATCAAGTGCCGTGCCGGCTGGCGTAGGCGTTCATGGCTCTCCATAGATCTCGGTCTTTGGTTTTTTGGAACAACTCTGCTGCAGATATTCCTCCATGCCACCGTCTCAATCCATCCAGCATCATTTCTCTTGGTCTGCCTCTGCCTCTCTACCCCTCGATCTTTCCAGTTGTTACGATGTTCTCCAATGCCTCTCTTCTCATCACATGACCGAAGAAAGATGTTTGTCTCTGTCTTATTGTTGTATATAATGTTCTAGTTTCATTAGCCTGTTTGAGGCAGTCGTCGTTAGTTACTCTGGCAGTCCAAGGAATTCGCAACATTCGTCTCAGGAACCACATCTCTGTTGCTTCTAATTTCTTCTTAATTTGTTCATTTACATTCCAAGATTCACTGCCATACAGCAAAACTGGTTCTACATAGCATTTCAGCACTCTCTTTCTTACATTCAGTGATAGCGACTTATTGCATAAGATACTCTTCATTTTCTGAAATGCGGCTTTTGCCTGCCCTATTCTGCTCCTAATCTCTGTTGTACATCTTCCATCTGATGTTATAAATGCCCCTAGGTATCTACAATTATCCACTTGGTTAAGGATTTTCCCTTCTATTTCTATGTCACATTTTGGTGTCACCATTTTCTTTGATATTCACCATTGTTACTGTTTTCTTGATATTCAAGGAGAGTCCTTTCCTTGCACTCTCTGTTACTACAACATCTAATAATTGTTGTAGGTCTGTTGAATTGTCCGCCACCAATACTGTGTCATCTGCATAGCGTATATTATTTATATTATAACCTCCAACTAGTATTCCTGGCATCTCTTTGATTTCTCTCATTATTACTTCGCTATACAGGGAGAAAAGATCTGGTGACAAGACACACCCTTGTCGTACTCCTAGCTTTATCTGTTCGTAACTACCCTCTTTATTTCCCATTTTAATTGCTGCTACTTGGTTCCAGTAAACATTCTTTATTATTCTTAAATCTTTTCCATCAATGTTGATATCTTCCAACATTTTAATCAGTTCATCATGTTTTACTTTATCAAATGCCTTAGTATAATCTATGAAGCACAAATATATGTCTCTCTGTTTCTCTATTGACCTTTCTATTAGTGTCCGTAATGTATAAATTGCATTGTTTGTGCCCTTTCCTTCCACAAATCCATACTGTTCTTCACTAATTTCCATTTTTATTTTCTTTTTGGTTCTTCTCATTATGATTCTGAGCAGAAGCTTAGTGATATGGTTTATAAGGTTAATTGTACGAAAATCTTCACAATCAATTGTTCCTGGTCTTTTTGGTATAGCTATAAATACAGATCTCAGCATATCACTGGGTAAATATCCACTGCTGTAAATATCATTCAACATTTTGGTTAATATATCTACTCCAAATTCTCCCAATACTTCTAATTCTTCTATTGTGATTTCATCTGGCCCAGCTGTTTTTCCTTTCTTCATACGTTTCATAGCGTCAGCGACTTCCTCTTTCAGAATAGGTGGGCCTTCTAGGTTACTATCTTCTGTTAATTCTTCCCTTTCTCCATCATATAATTCTTTTATATACTCATTCCACCTCTTCATTATAGCACCTTCCTCTAATAATATCTTTCCTGTTTTTGATTTCAAACACCCTGTATTTATTCTTATTTTTCTTCCTGTAAGCTCACTGATTTGTCTGTGCATATTTTTTGTATCTTTAATTGAATTTAATGCAATTCTTTTGCATTGCTCGTTTAACCAACTTTATTTAGCCTTCCCACATTTATCTTTTATTTCTTTATTTATCTTAGCGTATTCTTGTTTGTCATTTTTACTCTGTTTTCTTTTGTCCATCAGTTTTAAGATTTCTTCATTCATCCATTTTTTCTTAGCTGTTTTGCCTCTCTCCGGTAATACTTCTTTGCTAGTTTGATGAATGGAGTCCCTTAACATTTCCCATTGTTCATTTATACTCTGTATTTTAGCTATTGCATTGTACCTATTTTTCACTGTCACTCTGTATTGTTCTTGCATTTCTTTATCTATTTTCAGAACCTCTTTATTAAGTCTCATGTTCTTAACCATTTTTTCCCCTCTCTTTAATCTTACTTTTATTTGTCCACATAGTGGTACATGATCACTATTACAGTCAGCACCAGGCATTGTCTTTACATTAATTAAAGCATTTCTAAATCTTTTATTAATTAGTATGTAGTCAATTTGGATGCGTATTTTCTTATCAGGGCTTTTCCATGTGTACAGTCGTCTTTTATGGTGTTTAAATCATGTGTTTCCAATTATCATATCATTGATATGTGCCCATTCTATTAGCTTTTCCCCTCTTTCATTTCTTGTACCTAAACCATAATTCCCCACTACATCCTCCATTTTTCCCTTTCCTACTTTTCCATTAAAATCACCAAGTATTATTTTTATTTCTTGTGATCCAATCTTGTGACCAGATCGCCGTGATCAAAAGAAGTCTAGTCACGAAATAAAAAAAAACAAAATAAAGCCAAACACTGCCCAGTGAAAAATGAAACAGCCAAAGAAAAAGCCAAACATTGCCCAGTAAAAGGATATATTAAAAATATACTTACATCACATGAAAACCTCTTCTTCAAATAAGTATTCCTCTTCATTGTTGAGAAATTCAGTACAGGATTCATTAGAATATACAATTCCAGCTTTGAAATCATTCAACATTTTGGATGAAGGAACAAATTCATTACAGCACTTGTTTGAAGATAATAGTTCTGCTCTAATTCTAATAATTGCTTCTAAGAGAGACAGCTGAAGTCTATTCCTTGCTTTGGTTTTTATGCATGTTAAAAGAGAGAACATCCTCTCCACTGCAGCATTGCTAATAGGTGTTATTAAGCAAGTAAGAGCAAAAGAAGCAAGCTCTTTAATTTGGGGATGTTTCATGACTCCTTGCCAGAACTGCTCTGTATCTATAGGCAGTCCATTTTCTTTAAATTGTTCTTCTTCCTTCCAATCTATAAAAGGCAATTTTCTGTATTGCTCTTCAATAATAGTGTGGTGGTTTTCTTCAGCCAAATTCAAAAAGGGCAATTTCGAAAATAGTGGTCTAGAAGCCTGGTTTAAGATTATTCCAGGGCTAAAATTGGTTAGATCTTTAAATATATTTCTTGCTGAAGGAAGCCGCTTTCTAACTTGATCAAGTGCTTCTTCTAGCATGGATAAGCATCTTTCTTTGAGATCTAAGACCTCTTGTTGGCAATTAATTTTCGTATCAGAACTTTTCTGAATGTAGTTATCACACTCTGACAGGAATTTGATGCCAAAATCAACATTAGAAATATCTTTTTTCTTATTATTGGTATCATAAATCCTACTATTAAGACTCTTATAATGCAAAAATAGTTCTTCATGTAATTCGTGAGGATCTGCCTTACTTTTCTGAAAAAGGCTATTTAACCTTTCGAATTCCTGCACAATAGGGGTTGCAAAATGAAAATAAAGGTAGTTTCTTTGATCTAGAAGCATTTCCTTTATAAGTCGTGACTTAAATTTAGTGTCATAATTTGCTAATTCAGCAGAAATAAAATAAGCCTTGAGTTCTTCCCAATTTATTACTTTATTAGAATGTTTAACATTAATTTTCCCCGGACAAGCCAGCGAGTAGAAGAAATTTTCTCAAAAGGAAGTGATGTACTTCTAGCTTGCTGAAATTCTCTCGATGAGTTCATAATTTTGAATAAATCTTTAAATGCTTCTCGTCTTAGATTGCTCTGTCTAAACCAATTTGATATTTCTGTCAGCAAAAATCCAATGTTTGAAGGTAGTTTTGACACTGCATATTTGATGCACAATGCTAATGAATGGCAAACACTTATACTGAACACATGAATGGAGATACATCTGTCATTCTGGACCAAACTGAATTGTTGCATCCAACCATACTGGAAGCACCATCGGATGCAAGACCAATGCAATTTTTTAATGATTGATTACATTTTTCAATTTCAGTGTTAATCAAATTAAATACATTCTCTTCTGTAGCCTCCTGAAATGGAATAAAACCTAGAAAACTAGTAGTAATTTCATTTCTTTTATCGCTGAGGTATCTAACTAAAATGCACAAATACTTTTGGGTCGAGACATTAGTGGACCCACCAATGATGAGTGTATGCTTCTTGTTTTGCAGATCTAGAATTAGATCAGATCTTAAAGAAGGTGAAATAACATTTTTTATTAGTGATATGCACTTCGTTCGGTGCAATTTTATCTGACCAAGAGTGTTGCCACATCCATGGGCTACCATTATTTCACCTAAGTAATCGATGGTGCGTAAGGCACTATGGCAGGCCATGCTAACAGCAATTTGTAACTCTGCTAATTTGACTTTATCATCAATTTTCTTGCTTATTGTCACCACTGAAAGTGATTTTTGTGAACAAGATGGCGCGTTCCGCTTGTGGTTTTCTGTTGTTGCGTGATTTGCGAGATTTGAAAATCTTGGAACAATATTACAATGGCACAATTTGCAATATGCCTGTTCAGAACCGTCAGTGGATTTCTTGAGCCACACAAATGTCTTTCCCATTGATCATTATATTTCCGATTAGTATCATAAGATGGTTTCCAGTTTGGCATGATAATAATAATAGGCTCAATAAGAAGAAATACTTGAGATGAAGGTATAATAAATTTGAAAACTAAACTAAACAGAAAGCTGCGCAGTGCGTCTGTGAGCATACCAGGTACAAGAACAGTACGAAAACCATACGCTAAGCATATCGTTTTGCATTTGATTTAGCTAAAAAATAGTAAAACAAGACAACAATTAACTTGAACAATTCAAAAAGAGGCATATGCCATTACAAAGTTTAAAAAAGCCAAGAAAAAAGCCAAAAGCCAAACTGATGTTGTGACGCCAAACCTTTTTATTAAAAGTCAAATTTGATAAATTTGGCTTTTAAAAAACCAATCTGGCCACCCTGGGCGCGCGTAGAAAATGTGCTAGCTCCATAATTATATCTTAATTACCTTAATTATATAAACCAATGGTAGATGCTTAGTGGCATGGTTTGTGAGATTAATTGTATGATATATACGCCAATGGTAGATTCTTAGTGGCATGGGTTGTGAGATTAATTGTATGATATATAAGCCAATGGTAGATGCTTAGTGGCATGGTTTGTGAGATTAATTGTATGATATATAAGCCAATGGTAGATGCTTAGTGGCATGGTTTGTGAGATTAATTGTATGATATATAAGCCAATGGTAGATGCTTAGTGGCATGGGTTGTGAGATTAATTGTATGATATATAAGCCAATGGTAGATGCTTAGTGGCATGGGTTGTGAGATTAATTGTATGATATATAAGCCAATGGTAGATGCTTAGTGGCATGGTTTGTGAGATTAATTGTATGATATATAAGCCAATGGTAGATGCTTAGTGGCATGGTTTGTCAGATTAATTGTACGAAACTCTTCGTATTCAATTGCTCCTCGTCTTTTTGGTATAGATATAAATACCGGTTTCAGCATATCGCTTGGTAGATATCCATCGCTGTATATGTCATTCAACATTTTGGTTAATACACTGTATATCTACTCCAAATTCTCCCAGTACTTATGATTCTTCTATTGTAGAACCATCCATACATTAAAAGGCATAACCACGTTTAATGTAATATCGAGAAGAAATAGAAAACTGAGTTATAAACCACTGACAGTTTGGCGAAAACTTCGCTTTGCGTTCTAGCAACACTCTGATGTTACATTAATGTACACTAAGGCTTTGACAGATCAAAATTATTAAACACTTGGCGTCTTTATATTGAAGAGAAAGGGAATAAAATTATTGTAAATAATATAAAGAAAAGAAAACAGAAGAAAAAGATGATGATGAAGCTGATAATGATAATCTGTGGCAAAAGCTTTACGAACGTGATTTGCATTTCTCAATACTGCGTTCAAAACAAAGCTACAGGCGATTTGGAAGCTGACCATGTTGCGCAATTTCCAGAGACTGGTGTAAGTCCGGTCGTTCGGAAATCAACGGCAAACTACTGAATGTAACCTTGACAAGAAACCACGAAGTGCCAAAATATCCTTGGATTGTATGGACGTCCTGTATCGTATGCAAAAATGATGATGATAATGATAAAAAGAACCCCCCCCCCCCCCAAAAAAAAGGAGGAGGAGGAAAGTAGTAAGAAGAGGGGGAGGGAAATAATAATGATAATGATATAATAATAATAATAATAATAATAATAATAATTATAAAAATAATAATAATAATAATGAAGAAGAAGAAGAAGAAGAAGAAGAAGAAGAAGAAGAAGAAGAAGAAGAAGAAGAAGAAGAAGAAGAAGAAGAAGAAGAAGAAGAAGAAGAAGAAGAAGAAGAAGAAGAAGAAGGGAAGAAGAAGAAGAAGAAAAGAAGAAGAAGAAGAAGAAGAAGAAGAAGAAGAAGAAGAAGAAGAAGAAGAAGAAGAAGAAGAAGAAAAGAAGAAGAAGAAGAAGAACACAGCAGCATAAAAAGCGCAGCTTACCAAAATGAAAGGATTAAGATATCCTAGAACGCTTTGTTAAAAATGGCAGATTTACTTCGAAATCGCCAATTTTGTTGTGATATCTGGCCTCCTGATATTAAATGTTTTGCATATCCTTTACAGGACATCGCTGTCAACACCAGCATCTTTCAGCTGTATGTTGATTTCTTGGCAAGATTACGCTAAGTAGTTTGCCATTGCTTTCTGAGCGGCCGGCTCAGTTATCCCGCAAGTCACCAGCGGGGGTCGAACCGCTCCCAGTTCTCGTCCGCTACGAGACTCTGCGTGATAAACGGGATTACGGAGAAAGTGTTGTAACCCCTCGGCCAGAGAGACCGGCATTTCCTGATATAGCTCTTCATAAGTTACACATGCCAGAAAGGAGTTTTAAAAAACTCTTGAACAAAAATTCACGCTGCATATAACAGATTTCTTGTAGCAGCCAATAACGCCAGACTCCTGCAAGACGTCGACCCACTTGGGGGGGGGGGGGGGGGTGCTCTATGTTGCGGAGGATGACAAGAGGGAATGGTCGAACGTTGGATGCAGACAATTAATAAATTATATATATATATATATATATAATAGTCAAATATATAGTCAAATGGTTCTGTCGTGTAACTGGGTTATCAACAAACAGTATACCACAACAAGCAATGATGTAGAGACCAGAGAGAAGCAGAGGAAGAGGCCGACCACGTAAATGATGGACAGAAGGAATAACAGTCCATTGGAATCTCGATACATGAAGACCATAAGCGGGCACTCTCCCGCTGTTTATACTTCACCTCGACACCGCAAGGTACAAGATTAACAAGATGAGATGATGAGATAACTTACAAGTTGCTAGCAAGGTAGAAAACATGTTGTATTATAACGCAATAACAACATGTCGTCAATTATAGGCCCATGGCAGACACGGGAAATCGCTTAAGACGATTAATCATCCCATGGCACTTAATCAGTTAGAAGAAATGCTTGCCTAGCTCTCTCAGTACGTAGACATTTATATCTTCGTCATACTTATATATATATATTATATAATATCCGCCGCATTAATATATATAGACATTTGAATCTCCGTCCCCCCTCGTGTGTGCACAGATATTTAAACTCCCGCCATGTGTGTACATATATACGAGGGCACGTTAGTAAGTAAGTCACAAATGGCTGTAGAAAAATAACTCAATATGATAACAACATGAAACCAGTTTATTTTTATACATACATTGTCCATTTATTTCTCAACATAATTTCCAACTTTCTGGTGGTCTTTCTGGTGACACCGTCCACCGACGATACTGTCATTTAAAACTGTCATTTACTGCCAATATAGTACCTTTACTTATTCAGTCTCTCGGTATAGATTCGTTCGCAGCAGACGAGCTTAATCTCCGGCGGGCCTATTCTCGCCGGTCGCGAGATCCGCACAGTGGATGGATGGGGGATTTGCTTGCAATAGACAGGCATATATATATATATATATATATATATATATATATATATATATATATATATATATATATATATATATATATATATATATATATATATAATTAGATGCATTTCCTTTACAGGACGTCACAGTTATCCCAAGCAATTTTTGGCTGTCTGTGATTTCTCAGAAGTTTACGTTTAGTAGTTTACAATTAATTTCTGAACGACCGACACTCATATCGGTCAAAACTGTCATTTACTGCCAATATAGTACCTTGCGGTGTATGGCAGAGGGGTCTTTGAGCCTGAGGAATTAAGGCCGCCTGGCTAGTGCAGTCGCTGCGAACTGTGCAGGTTAGGATTTTCTTTTTGCCCCCGACAGAAAAAAATCCCGCACCTTACGAGGGATCGAACCCGGGTCTCCCGAATGAGAGTCCGGCGCTCTAGCCACTCGGCCAGCCGCTCCTCTCATATATATATATCACTCATATCAATGTATGAAAACCAGCGCAAGAGATCTACTACCTAATCGACTGCAGCTGGTTTCGGACGCAGTATGTGGGATAGCGAATTCCGCCCGTAAACCCTTGGCAACAGCGCCGACATACAATATTTGTAGTTACTGCAATATTTCCGAGCTACATTCCCTTGCAGTTTTATACTTTATCATCATAAGTTCGAGGGCCGCATGGTGTAGTGGCTAGACGCAAGCCCGCTGGCCTGATGGTCATAGATCTGAATCCGCATCGAGCTGGATTTTTAGAATTGAACTTGGCTACCAGGTCAATTCATCCTAAAAATTGGTATCGGGAATAGTTGTGGAACGTGAAAGCGCCAGTATGATATTGACGACTTTTCAATATCACCCATGGAGTGCCAATTGGTCTGTGGTCCTTTAAAAAATATTGGTCCAGCACATTATGCCCAACTTGTGTAACAGGGACCTTTACTTACTTTCGTGTGCTTCATGTCTAGATGTAACAAATATATCTTATAAATCTACATAGGATGATCATTTGTGCGCGTGTGCTCGGATGGTTATTCTGTACATTCCTAGATAATTCTTACTTGTGTGTAGAAATTGATTACTCAGAAACCCATAAATCGATTTTCTTCTCGCTTAAGAAACATATTTCCTAATCATTAGTAAATTATATGCGTAACATTCCTGCTCAGAAATCTAACTACCAGTCATCGTATACGTAGTTGCTATTTCTGTAATGATATATTGTTAAATTTAAATAACAATCACTTCGCATAGCTCTTTTAATCCATAAACCAGAATCGTTCATCTAGACCTTTCTTTTAAAATGTTCAGGAATCAGTTATATCCATATAGCTTGGTGAGAAATATTCCACTATATCCATATAGCTTGGTGAGAAATATTCCACTATATCCATATAGCTTGGTGAGAAATATTCCACTATATCCATATTGTTTGGGCGTAGATATTCAGTTTCGTCATGTAGCATGGTGGTAAATATTCCACCATATCCATATAGCTTGGTGGTGAATATTCCGTTACATCTGTGCAGCTGGGTGGTAAATAGTCAATTATATCCATGCAGCTGTGGCGTAAATATTCCGTTACCTTCATATAGCTTGGTGGTAAATATTCCATTTCATCCATATAGTTATGTTAGTTGAATGTCATTGTATAGGACGTCGCAGTCATCCTCATCATTTATGGCTTTTTGTGATTTTCTAGACAATTTTATGTTCAGTAATTGTTCATTGTCAGCATCTGTGGCCTAGAGACGGTGAACAGTTTCCCAATCCTGACACACGGGGTTCAAGAACAGCCCCAGGCGATTTCAAAGCAGATATCTTTGCGTCGATTTTCACACTGAGCGTCGGCTGTTCTGAAATTAATGGCAAATAGCTAAACGTAAAATTGCCGATAAAAACACAAACAGCAAAAATTAATTTTAAAAACACTGTGGTTGATTTCGACGTCCTGTAAAAATAAGGAACGGGGAACTAACATAATTGTCCCTTTGCTTTCTGCAAAGTGGTCTGCTTCTAAATGGCATGCAGTTGACTTTAAACCTGGTATGTCGAGATTGTGACACAACGTTGACTTTTCCTAAGCCATAGACATCGGCTTCATCCATATAACTTGGTGGTAAACAGTCCGCTACATCTATATGACTTAGTGGTAAACGGTCCGCTACATCTATATAACTTAGTGGTAAACAGTCCGCTACATCCATATGACTTGGTGGTAAACAGTCCGCTCCGTGGCTAAAGGCTTGCGAACGCGGTTCGTGAGCCGGGTACCAGGCGTTCGAAGCTCAGCTGCGACCGATTTGTGCAACAGACCGTGTCGCGTTGTGTTATAACGTGCTGGTATGGAAACCGGTCGTTCAGAAAGCAATGGCAAACTACTGAACGTAACACTTGCCTAGTACATCAACAGCAGCTGAAAAATGCTGGTGTTGACTGCAACGTCCCGTAAGGGATACGCAACAATTTTTTTTTTTTACATCCATATGACTTGGTGGTAAACAGTCCGCTACATCCATATGACTTGGTGGTAAACAGTCCACTACATCTATATAACTTGGTGGTAAACAGCCCACTACACCCATATCACTTGGTGGTAAACAGTCCGCTACATCCATATAACTTGGTGGTAAACAGCCCACTACACCCATATGACTTGGTGGTAAACAGTCCGCTACATCCATATAACTTGGTGGTAAACAGTCCGCTACATCCATATAACTTGGTGGTAAACAGTCCGCTACATCCATATGACTTGGTGGTAAACAGTCCGCTACATCCATATAACTTGGTGGTAAACAGCCCACTACACCCATATCACTTGGTGGTAAACAGTCCGCTACATCCATATGACTTGGTGGTAAACAGTCCGCTACATCTATATAACTTGGTGGTAAACATCCCACTACACCCATATCACTTGGTGGTAAACAGTCCGCTACATCCATATGACTTGGTGGTAAACAGTCCGCTACATCCATATGACTTGGTGGTAAACAGCCCACTACATCTATATAACTTGGTGGTAAACAGCCCACTACACCCATATCACTTGGTGGTAAACAGTCCGCTACATCCATATGACTTGGTGGTAAACAGTCCGCTACATCTATATAGCTTGGTGGTAAACAATCCGCTACATCCATATAGCTTGGTGGTACACAATCAGCTGCATCCTTATAACTTAATGGTACGCAATCAATTACATCCATATAAGCTTGGTGGTACACAGTCCGATACATCCGTACCGTTTGGTGGTAAACAATCTGCTACATCCATAAAGCTTGGTGGTAAACAATGCGCTACATCCATATAGCTTTGTGGAAAAGTCTCCATTACATCCATATAGCTTGATGGCACACACTCAGCTGCATCCATATAGCTTGATAGCACATAATCAGCTGCATCCATATAGCTATGTGGTAAATATTCTCGATATTTTCCCCACAGGATCATGACCTTCAGCAGAAAATCGACCATGAGATCAAGATGCGAGAAGGCACAGCTCGGCTACTTGTGGCCAGCAAACATCCAGCTCAGGTCCTGGAGGCTGCCAAAAATCTCCTCTCCACCAACACTCGGATCATTGCCTATATGTCTGAGCTACAGCGACGCAAAACTGCAGAAGTACTGGGAAATCAAGTGTAAGGAAGCTAACGCTAATTTAAGCTGGGTGTAAAATAGTTACTAATGATTGTGAACTGAACATGAAAGAAAAGGTTAGGTGACAAAAGGCAATTTATTCTCAGTATCATGCTACTGGTCTTTGCATAATGTCGCTCTCATCACAGTCCGCCTAAAAGTGTCTCGATCCCTGTTCCCGCATCTCATACATTTTCATGCTAAAAAGTGTTTCAGTATTCTGTGTTCATATCTGTGCGTATTGGCCCCAATCTCATCTTCCAGTAACCACGCATTTTATCACTGTTCTTAACGTTTAAAGTGGTCAAAGTATTTTAGTTTCTGAGACATGTTGGTGTTTATGTGTCAGTTTTCTTCGATTTTCAAATCTTGTAGAATGGCCACATTTGTTCTTTCTTGATCCATGCTATTCTAAGACCGTTTCTCTAACTTGTAAGCTCAAACTTTTCAGTGTTCTTCTTCATGATGTCAAACTAGTCCACGGCTCACATCAATGTTGCCACAGGGAAAAAAGATGCATGCTCTCGAAAAGTATACTTTAACGTATTTACGGGGGCAGTGGCATAGGTTCTTAATACTGTCTAACCACTGCATTGTTATGGCAAGTCTACATCTGAATTTTGTTTCAACAGTAACCTTTGTTTCAACATTAACCTTTGTTTCAACAATAACCTTTGTTTCAGCAGTAACCTTTGAAGAGGTGGCTGGCCGAGTGGCTAGAACGCCGGATTCTCATTCTGGAGACTCGGGCTCGAATCCTCGGTAAGGTGTGGGAGTTTTTTCTGTCGGCGGCAAAAAGAAAATCCTAACCTGGAAGTTCCCGGCAACTGCACTAGCCAGGCGGCCTTTATTCCTCAGGCTCAAGACCCCCCCCCCCCTGCCATACACCGCAAATATTGGCAGTAAATGACACTTTGTCAGTAACCTTTGTTGTTGATTAACGAGCCAAGATATTCGAAGTGCGACATTTCTTCATTGTTGATTGTGATCTTTGATATTCTCGTACACGGAAAATTATCAACATGTTCAACATTTGAAAGCTGTCCTGTTGGATGCTTTGGATATTCTGCTTCTTCTCCTTCTCCGCCTCCTTCTTCTTCAACTGGGTCCCCTCTTCCTATTATTTACCTCAGTGAAGTGTTAGGCACAGATATAAAGATATTTCATACGCTCTTTCTAATGCTCTTTGTAAGTTGGTATAAATTTCTCTAAAGTTCTTCTTGATAACATTACTCCATCTTTTACGTGGTCTTTCCCTCGCTGTGTATCCATTATATTCTTCAGAGTGGTTCTTTATGGCATGTGGTACCAGGGCAAACCATTTAATCTGTTGTTTTTTTTTTTTAAAAGTGCACGACTTGGATACACAATTACAAAATATAATCGTAATATATTTTTGGTTATCCTCGATGACTGCTCTGGCAGATTTAAGAGGTTAATGCTGCATAATATAGCAACCAATGTGGTAATCATGAAACACTTCACAGATACAAATATGAGAGAAAATGAGAAAAATGTACAAGCACCAGCACGGCATTGTTTGTAGAAACCAGATTTTACTTTTTCAGTTAAAAAGTAGAAAGAAATATTGTGAAGCAATAGTAACAACGTATCACAGGGAGAAAGGAATTTTTAAATCAATTGCATATATAAGCAATTGTGGAATAAACATCAAGTGACAACAAGTGCAAGAATTAGGTCTGAGCTAGTTATGTCATTATACTCAAAAGGAAGATTAAAGATAATGAAGAAGAAGACAACGAAGAAAGGCGATGATAGGAAAGAATAACAATCATATACGATAAAGAAACTAGAAACTTGCATTGTTGGAAAAATTGTTTCATTCTGAAATAATGTTCATAATATTGTAGCGAACAAATTAGTGACTCCTGATCTGATTTAAAGCAATTGGACATGAAATATAAACGAGAAATAAAGCTACACAAATGGATATTACGGCTATAGTCGTTGTCAATCAATAACAAATAAACTCCTGTTTATTTCAGTATGCTTTCAGACAACTGTCTGTGAATGAATTAGTATATTTCTGTTTTCCAGCTGAGTATTCTTGTTTCTGTATTGTGTTTGCTGACAAAGACTAGCCAAAAATAGATATTTTTGTATCTGCTTGCGCCTTTCATTGTTCGAGCTCCCAATCACGTTCCACGTTCATTTCCTCATACTTGTATATATTGTTATGGCCTGATCAGTGAACCCCATGTGGAGTCATGGCTAGCACATGGGAAGTAAAGGAGATCTGGCGTGATATTGACCACGTCAGACACTGAGAGCAATTAGTCTATAAATATATGGGGCTAGAACCATATACCTTATGGTATGTAAAACGGTTCTTTACATTTTTTAAATCATATACGCAATACGCCTGAAGACATGGAAGTGGGCCTCTTCGTATGGTATGGCCACATATGAAAGGCTTGCATATGAAAGGTTTGCTGTGAGTTATTTAAATATGCCCACTTCATCTGAAAACACAGTTAAATCTTTACATTACCGAAATATTCACAGTAATGTCAAATACTTTTTTCATTAGTATATTCATTGTTCATCTGCAATTCTTAATCATCTATTTGTACTTTGTCATTCAAGTTCACACATCTGTGAATAGTTTCTGAATCGTTTTCTTGATTGTTATTTAGTTTCCTCGCTCGCTTTGAACTCTAGAGTAGTTCATACTGAACTACTGTTTGCTTGTGGGCTAGCTTTCCCTATCATCAGTGCCCCTCGAAATCAGGTAAGTCCATTCTGACTTCTGAAGTACTTGTAATTTACGTCCCCAACTCAAGGACGAGAAATCAACATTTGAGTCGAATTAACCGGTGTAGGGGTTGAACCCTTTACCTCGCTATCAGCACACCGGAAGATTTAAGAGCGTGAGCTTTTATCCATTCGGATCATAATAATCTTCCTGCTTCTTTTCTGCATATCTTAAATGAATTGTGCTAGTTGATGTGTTGACATATTAGTTTCCAAAACTTCTCATTCGCAGGCCCCTTGAAGGCAATCAGTTACCATGCAAAGCTAAAGTAAGTGTTTCAGGTAAGAGTGCTGCCACTGAGTTGTATTATCATGTCATTATTGCATGTTAACGTTCTCATGGTAGACCTTTGTACTGTGGTCATGTTTAGTGCACTCGACTGCTGTAATGGTACATTGTATAAATATACCATTTATATTGTTCCATTTTTTCCAATAGTCTATTGGCTGCCTGTTATTGTCATAACATTTGTTTGGTCTGTAATTTGATGAAAATGCTTGTATTACTCGCAGATTAGAGAGCACTCTTTATTACTTTAGGAAAACAACTACAAAGAAGAGAATAATAGCTATATTTATTTCAACGACTAGACGCTGCAGTCTTATAAGCCACCTAAATTTAAAATTCAAAATGGAAATTGGTCATCATCATCATCATCATCATCATCATAGGCCAAGCTAACTGGCATAGACGTTCATGCCTCTCCACTGATCTCTGTCCTTGGTGTTCCGGGTCAACTCTGCTGATTATATTCCCTCCATGGCACCTTCTCAGTCAATCCAGAATCATTTCTTTCGGTCTATCTCTGCCTCATTTCCGAATGATCTTTCCATTTATCACGATGTTTTCCAATACCTTTCTTCTTATAAAATGACAAAAGAAATATGTTTGTCTCTTTCTTATAGTTGCATATAATGTTATACTTTCATTAGTCTCTTCCATGCAATCATTGTTAGCTTTTCTGACATTCCAGTCATAAAAGCAGTAGTCACTAACTAAGACCATGATCCTTGAAAAAAACTGAGTCTTCGTGGCAAAGTGGTCAAGCCGTTTGACTCGGACTCCGAAGGTTGAGGGTCGTCGCTAGAGCTACGGAGTTCGTGCTTTGTGCGACGTTTTCCGCGCTGTGGAAAGAGACCGAGCCATATGGGATAAAACCCGGTGCAATGAGGTCGATCCCTGTCGACTTTTAAGCGACTTTTTTTCTTTTTAAACCGCATATTGTTCTACGTGAGGTGCTAGTACCATACTAAGGAATCAAACTACTCTTTGCGGGCAGATGATCAAAGCCTAATCCTGTCTACATACTGCGTCTTATTGCTCTCTAAATAAAACGGGAGGCTCAATATATAGAAATGAAGCTAAGCTGCTTTGTGCAGGATATGATGCTTCTTTTGGTGAGTCCAGAATCAGTGTATCATGTGTCAATTATGCATTTGTAAAAGCCTCATTGGATGACTTGGAATGTTCACGTATTTCTCCTACTTTCTCTTGAGAACTAAACGGCAAACATGCAGCTGTTCTGTGCAGGATTTTTGGGGTGTACTGTCTAGATGGGGCAGGCGCAAATGATATCTCTTCTCCAAGGCTGAGGAATGTACTACGGAAATACTTTGGATGACTAATCTAGTCAACAAATGCAGGGAACAAGTCAGATGTGTCAGTTGAAATACACAAACATCACATATCTACAGCAACAAAAATAATGCAAATAACGTTAAATAATTTATAAATTCCAGATGGGTAAAACAGAAGAACTTTATATTATCTGCTATGAAATTTACCTTACATTAACGTGTGGTTAACAGCAGTGTACCTAAACATGTATTAAGGCCTATAGACTGCTTTGTTGGCGCAGTGGTTAGTACAATTACTGCCTATACATTGTTGATGGGTTCAATGTCTAGTGGTGGCTGAGTTCAATTGTTTTTCTGATCAGGATGGCTGACTGATGAATAAAATGAGTACTAGAGATCTGGGAAAGTAAATACAGCTGACATTATACTCAAAGCTCCGACAAGTGGATAGTTAGAGTATTGCTTTATTGATCTGTTAGCTTCTACGGCTTATCTCGTCCCAGATGTATTGGTTATATCTTTCCTCTGAAGTAAACTAGGTAGGCCGAGAGAGGGCTAGTGCTGCATGGGCAACACATGGTCTCTACTATTCAGCCCAGACTTTGTACAATGGAGAGGTATAACTTCATCCATGGTCTGGTTGTAATTATATGTCTTTCTGGGGGCAGAATGTAACAATGTATCGCCTGACAAGACGGCAAGGTGACCATATTAACCCTCATGTGCTATTAAGTTGCCGAAAGTATGTTCCCAACACTGTATACCCACTATATATTGGTATGTAAATTGGCTTACTGTACTTGTACTAATGTCCTGTGGGTGCAAGTTAGGTTGTAAAAAAGTGTGATTGTATCAATGAATAAGTAGAATATTATGACAGCAGAAGACTTACAAAAATTGGGATTGAAGGAAACACTACTGAATGAGATCAGGGCTAGACAAATAAGATACTTTGGTCAAATAACAAGACATAGCTTGATGTTAAAGGATGGACTGGAAGAAAACGGGGAAGTAAAGCATGAAATAGGAAGACAGTGCTATATGTTGGTGCGCACCCACCGCGCTTGATGATGAACTGGGGGAAACTCATTACAGCATGTAGGATTAAATAAAAACGTCTAAATTGTAGGTAATCTGTTTTAAGTATTTATGAGTTACTTTTAGTGCTGTCATTGTTGTCAGTAAGTTACAAGTTACATGTAGATGAGTTACACACATTGTGTTGCAATTTAAACCATTTAGGTGAGACTTTCTTAAACACGTATCTTTAACTGACCACCAAAAACAATACATTACTCTACTGTTTTCTTGTTGCTTAGACTTAGACTGCTCTGCGAATTCATCTGACATAACTTGTCTATTGTTTGCAGACATACGCATTCCACTGATGTGGAAAGATGTAGACCACTTTAAAAACAAAGGAGGTAAATAAACTTGTTTTCTGTTTAATTTTAATATGTGAAATTGCTATTAAGATTATAACTCCTTAATCATATCTGCTTCAGTATGTAAAAAACACATGAACTGGTCATAATATTAATAGAACACAAAGTGAATGTAGAACAACTGAATTGAATGTTTAAAATAACAACAGGCGATTGTTTATTGTTTCTTTAACATCACATTTCAACAACACATAGGTGTAATGATACATGTATCTAAACTTTGAACATTCAGTGCATGTGTTTAAAAAATGCGACAGCGGTCACACTCCTCCCCCCCCCCCCCCAACCCCGGAGCAACGGCAGTGTCAGGCTTGCTAAACCAGGCGAGGGTAACCGATTCGGCGTCAAATCAATCGGTGAACTAGAGTATGCCTACCCAGCATGTGAAGACAGGATTCGGCAGACTGCTCGGAAGAAATCATTGATGATTCATCGGGCAAGACGGGGTTTACCTGCAAAGCGTTGTGGAACGCAATGAGCACAAGGCGCGTAGAGTGCCCTGGTTATCCATTGCACCTGTATTCGTCTCCAGTCGTCTTGACTTGTCTTGCCACTGGACTAAGATGAACTCAGGAGAGAGAGAGAGAGAGAGAGAGAGAGAGAGAGAGAGAGAGAGAGAGAGAGAGAGAGAGAGAGAGAGAGAGAGAGAGAGAGAGAGAGAGAGAGAGAGTGGTCTACGAATTGCGTAGCTCTTCCTCACTTTAATTCAATTCATCGCGCAAGTCATTCTTCACCCAACTTCATCTTAAACAATGCAAGAGGATCGACTTTATTGCACATAGTTTTATCCCATTTACCCCGGCCTCTTTTTGTAGAGTCCCTAAATGCCCGCTGAAAGCATCACACAGAACACGACCTCTGTAACCACCCCCCCCTCCCCCCACAGGGGTCTCCAAAAAGAACAACTGCACTTGAGAACCGAGTGACAGTCCAAAAAACAAAACAAAAAACACCCACGACCTCTTGAGCATGAAGCAGAAGGCTTAAGCGCTTCACCACGGTTAACATTGCAAGTTTTAAAAGGTTGTAAACGCTTGAAATTTGGCATCAGCTGCTAATTCAAAACATATCATAATGAAGAAGAATGTTTTCATAAACTGATAATGGTGCTACACTTCCCCTAGTATCTGGGAAGTGGATTGGCTGCTGGCCATCTTAGATTAGGGTTAACATGAGAAGAGCTTGTGCATAATAAAGAGAACTGGTTAAATGCAACAGAAGAGGGCAATCTAAATTCTTTGGGCACATCATGGGAAAGGGAAAGATGGAGTACATCGTGACAATGGGAAAGTTGGATGAGAAGAGAACCATGAGAGACCAAGAGAGAAGACACTACACAGGTTGACATCATGGCATGAAGAAACATCAGTATAATAAATGATTGGTAGTACATAAGACAAGACTATCTTTCATTAGAAAACTAATTGCCACTGAAACAATCACCGCAGGATCACTCTTGAGGCCATGGCGAGGTTTTCTGGCCGCAAAACCTATGATGTCACTTGTGATTGTGTTCATGTAATGTTTCACTTTCCGTTTATGTTGATTTACTCGTTATATGTATGTATGGGACATAAGAAGTTAAAGTGATAACTAATAATGAGTGGGTTAAGTTAATAGAGAAAGAGTTAAGAAAAGTAAGCGATGTGTACAGTAACAAATCAATGTATGGTGAATTGTTTGGCACAGAATGAGCTAATGAGCCATAAGTATGTAAAATACTGAATGTTGTTACATTGCTTCTTGACAAACTAGAACAAAATGCTTAATATAACTTGTGTAATCTGGTGTTTTGACAGTGTGTATTTCTTCTTCTTCTTTCACCTACTAATACCCATTACAGGATAGGCCCTTAACCAACTCACTGAGCCGACCTATCCTTAGCTGTTCCATGTACCCCATATTATTCAATTCTAATTTTACTTCTTTTCTCTTTGTGTTTTTATATGTTTCATCTTTTTTATTCACCGTGTGATTCCAGACAAAGGCCTTTCTTGTTATATTATTTTCAGGTTTCCTCATTGTATATCCAATCCGGTGACGGCAACTTTTCTTCACATTCACATCTTGATTAATCATTGGGTTTCTGTTTAGTTCTCTCCATGAGCTCCACATTGGCGATTCCGTCATACCGTTTTAGTCCTTCTAATTTGCACAGACACCAGTTAACAAATGTCTGTAGTTTATAACGAACCGTAATACTTATAATGATACTGATGTGCCACCTACCCTACTGCATTTACAATATTAATATTAGCATTTTCATAATTATTCATGTCAGCAAAATATCCTGATCCATTAAAATATATGTTTAATTTTTTTCTCTTTTTGAATTTGAAATTAGATTATCGACGATATGCCGTGTTTTGTATGCTGAAAATTGGCACAGATATTTATGACACAACAATGATCAGTGATGTAGACAGGAGCATGACCGACATCACCTTCGAGGATGTGATTCTATTGTAATTATCTGTTCACTTAGCTTAGGTTACGGGAAAGCCCTTCATCGAGAAGTTTCTCATGAACTGTTAACTACCATCTTTTCTTAACTCTGTCTGCCTTCATTTGTCTGCCTTCATTTGTCTGTCTTCATTTGCCTGCCATTATTTGACTGTCTTCATTTGTCTGTCTTCATTTGCCTGTCATTATTTGACTGTCTTCGTTTGTCTGTCTTCATTTGTCTGCCTTCATTTGTTTGGCTTTGTTTTCTGTCTTAATTTGTCTGTTTTCATGTGTCTGTCTTCATATGTCTGCCTTTATTTTTCTGTCTTCATATTTATGCCTTTGTTTGCCTGTCTTCATTTGTCTGCCTTCATTTATCTATCTTCATTTGTCTGTCTTCATTTGTCTGTCTTCATTTGTCTAACTTTGTTTGTCTGCCTTAGTTTGTCTGCCTTTGTCTATCTTCATTTGTCTGCCTTTGTTTGTCTGTATTCATTTGTCTGTCTACATTTGTCTGTCTGCCTTTATTTGTCTGCCTTTGCCTGTCTTCATTTGTCTGTCTTCATTTGTCTCCATTTGTCTGTCTGCCTTCATTTGTTTGCCTTTGTTTGTCTTCATTTCTCTGCCTTTATTTGTCTGTCTTCATTTGTCTGCCTTCATTTGTCTGCCTTTGTTTGGCTGCTTTTATGTCTGTCTTTATTTGTCTATCTTCATTTGTCTGGCTTTGTTTGTCTGCCATTATTTGTCTGTCCTTTTTTGTCTGTCCTTTTTGTCTGTTTTCATTTGTCTGTATTTGTTTGTTGGCTTCCTTTGTCTGTCTTCATTTTTCTGTCTTCATTTGTTTGCCTTCATTTGTCTGTTTTCATTTGTCTGCCTAAATTTGTCTGCCTTCATCGCAGTGCATTTATAACACAAACCTCTTTATAACAAAAAGTAAAGGACCCTTTTACTGCTACGATGCCAGACGCACAGTTTGTATAGACTAGCTGACAGTTGGAGGGTCACATGATTAGTATAATACTGGCCTCCCTTACTGCCCAAGACATTTCCAGGTCCACAATTTTATCTGGGTTGACCTGGGAACTCAATGCAAGTTTAAAACTTGGATTTGAACTCATGCCCATGAGCCAGTAAGCCAGCATATAGCTAGTATGCTACTATGGCTCCCCATCTTTATAATATTCGCTCAAAACATTAAAATAATAAAAACAGAAAAAGCATACTCATTTCAAGTATATCAAGCCTCAATGAATGCTTGAGGTAAAGATAAGGTTTTATTTTATCTGAATTATTGAAAAGATAAAATTTATATTTTTGAGATGCTGTTGAAATTTATATTTGAAATGAACAATTACATTTCTAATTCTACACTTGTATTTCCATATTTCCCACTTTTTCTGATTGTATTTATTCATTAATCTGCCTTCAGTGATGATGTCACAAATGACTTTGACATGAAGCTGGAAGTTTACTGCCATAAACAGCATGAAGATTTCTCTGTTGCACACACGCCCAAGAAGCTCCGCAAGAAAATTAATGACATTTCAGGATCTGTGGGTCGGAATGTGGGCAAGCGCTTATCCAGTTTGGTAAGACAGTGTCTGTTTGATTGTGTTTTATAATATTCACCATTACATAACTAGTCCATTGGAGAATGCTGCTCTCATCACAGCTCACCAAATAGACTCGCAAGTCTTCACAAGTTCCCTTGCCACATTCATTTTCATTATTAGGAGAGAATATACAATAACCCCTTTCTAATGTTATAACAAACCATAATTTACCTGATGAGTACACCTTGAGGTGAGATTTTATGATGAAGTCAGCTACCTTTGGAGTTCTTCCTTAGTTCTATACAGTTTGGAGTATTTTGTATTTATTCAGCGGGCCATTATATCTTTCTGAGCTCACTGTACAGTGGACAAGCTCACAAAACATGTTCAGCATTGTGTTTGCTGACTCCACATCTACATAGTTGTGAAGTAGACAGTCAAAGCTTATCTTCATCTTCATCTTCTGCTCTTTGTCCCTCAGTAGAATGTACACACTCAACCAGCATGTGCCACACTGTTCTATCTTTTACCATCTCTTTCAGCTCCCTCCATGTCTTTACCAAATGACTCACCCCAGCCTCTAATTCTCTTCTCCATGTGTGGTTAGGTCTTCATCTATTTCATTGACCCGGTGAGCCAAAGGCAAAGGAGTGTCTAGTCAAACTATTATCAGGGTTTCTCAGTGTGTATTCTACCCAGCACCAGCATGACACAGCTTATGCAGTTGTTTATTTAGTTTGTTGAACCCTGTCATGAGGCAAAAAGTCTCTTCTTGATGATCAACAATGTAGTATTTGTCACTGAGCTGACTCTGTATGTTTCTGATTGCCTGGATATATATCTCTTTCTCAAACTATGAAACTTTGTTATCTTCTTGTTAACAACCTCCCCCTTTCTTAATCACAAATGCTAATATGAACAGACAAATGATTTTCAAAGGGTTAAGAATTGGGCACGCTGGCCTGTATAACATTCTGCCTTTCATATCTCTCTCTCTTTCATACATTATTTCATCCAAACATCACACGTGCGGCTAATCAAGGACAACAACAACATTATCAATGTATGCATTATAAAAGCATGGGAAATATGCAACAATCATTACATGACTCACTAATATTATTTATTGATGTTAAAAGTTAGTTGCATATCATTTACAGGACGTTGATGTCAACCCCGGCATATTGTTTTCTGTTTGTGATTTCCTGGGAAGGTTACATTCAATAGCTTGCCATTGCTTTCTGAGCAACCAGCACTCAAGCCTTTGAATGGAAATCAACACAAGGAATCTGCTTCCAAATCGCCCTGTGTTTCGAACGCGGCATGCAGGATTACGAATTGCATTCATAATCCCTTTGTTACAGAGCCGGCAATTATTGATGTGGCAATTGTTATTAACTTCAATTAAAAGCAGTTGGAAATTAAAGCTACAATAAACTGGGGTTATTTTTAGAGAGGGAGTTTAACACATACATCTGCATATTGCATTGTTAAATGTAACATTACGTTAATAGAAACATTTTATATTCTTGCACTTGTGGAAAGTATTTAGAACTGAAAAATAAATATTTAACACTGTTTTATGTGAGTACATTTTTACATTTAGAATGATGCAGACGTGGTCGGAAATATGGGACCAAAGTTTGATCTTGTTGCCAAAGGTTCATTATATCTTGCTGATGTCAATAATAGTGTACGAACTTTTGACCTTCAGTTGGAGACAAATACAGGTTGGCAAATTTATGTCATGTAATATTTATCTAACACTGTTGTCGTTCTTTAATGGATTACGTAAGTCTAACAGTCAGAGATGCCACTGTATCCTTATGGCATATCTTTTCTGGTGCAGAGTTTACATGTACCGTTGAGATTGTACTGAATTTTGGGGAAGACATGGTTAAGAGGTTGCAACCTTAACCTTGGGATCAGGTGTTGCTGCTTCACTCGCAGCACAAGGCTGAGAAGTTGTGCAAAAAAAAATATAGCCATTTGTGTCTAATGACAACACACAATTCCCTTAATTCTTTGGCCATGAAAGTAAATACTTAGCTTGTCTAGATCAGAGGAAAAAGAACAGGAGGATTCGTCTCATGTTTTGCAGTTGGAAATCTCAAAGAGTAGGCCATAAAGTCACTGACATGACAAAATTGTTAGAGGAACAAAAACTACTCATGGATAGAAAAAACCTGTTACCACTGATGAAGTCTGTCTAAAGTGAGTGCACATTATCTAAATGTATGCAAAAGTTTAACACCCTGACTCTGTGAGTTAGACAGGTACATAGCTAGGTGTGGCCAGCGATACAAGTTGATAGTTGACATGAAGAGATGGATGTACAGCAGTCTGTAACAGTGTACAAGGACAAGAAACAGTGTTGGAGTTTGATACATTGACTCTGAGTTAGACAGGTACCTAACTAGGTGTAGCTAGTGATACAAGTGGGAAGTGATCATCAAGAGATGGATGTACAGCAGTCTGTCACAGTGTACAAGGGCAAGAAATAGAGAGTGCTGGAGATCATTTGCAGCCAATCTTCATTGTGGAGATGGCACCTGATTGATTGACACATTGCCTCGAAACAGAAAGAAGATAAATAAGAAACACACTGATTTCTTATTACCTGATCAGTGTTATTGTTATAATTTCATTAATCCAGAGTATTTGTTGTTGTTTTCTTGTTTTACAAGTCATCTAGTATAAAGTCTACTGAGTGGTTATTCTACCTTAATTCAATTTAACATTTTAAAATAAGTCTCTTATTTCTTTAAATTCTTCTGCCTTGTTCGCTTTTATAATAATAATAATAATCATAATCATTTTTAATGCTTTATTTCATATCTGGGTGTTTCAGTTTAGTTTAGTTTAATCGACGGCTCAACATCACGGCACACGGGTGTAACCCATAAGTGCTCCGTTCTACTCCTAACTCAAGCCTGAGTCCAGAGAATCTCAGCTCAGTGCACAAACTCCGTAGCACCAGCGAGGATCCTGACATACTTTGGGTACATTTTTTAACTCAAAATTTTGCCTGAAAATCGCCGTTAGGCTACTCTTTTTTTACTTCCACCTGCCAAGGGATTATTTACGTGCACAACAAAACACACGGGCATCTGATCTCACTACCCAGAGACCAGAGGACATTTTTTGTTACTAGAAGTCCACGTAAAAAAATCCCAACCCTCACTGGGGCCTGAACCAGGGACCTCCATCACTCGAGGCGGACACCATACCTCAAGACCATTCACTATCTGGATATTTCAGTGTTTGATGGAAGTGTCTGCTGTAGAGAATATCATTTAAATCACATCAGAAAACCACAGAATGGTTGAATATGTATAAAGTAAATGCAGAACGGACTCTTTTACAATGAAGAGTATTGGGAACATGGTGCTGGCACTATATATTTTATAGACCAATCAGCACTCGATGGGTCATGTGATCAATATTACACAAGCTGCCTTTACTTCCAAGGATTGCTGGTAACAATGTTAACCTCGGCCAGCCTGTTACCCCAGGTCAATGTTAACAATCCGCGTTAATGGGAGTTATTATTTATACACAATATTTTGTTGGTGTATTGTCTATTGTCTTGCTCCATGTGGATGACATCCCTTTTCTATTTTCCTATTCCACACTTGCTGTTAAGCATTGTGTTGTGGAGAGCCTAAACATGCTTACCAAGACCTGATGTGTTTCTTTGGTTTCGTCATATCTGTGTTTATTTAGAGTACCTATGATGTTGTATACCCATCATTTTATTGGTCTTCTTTGCTCTATACCAATATCTTTTTTGGTTGTATTTTCTAATTATAGTTTCATTCTCATGAGATGTCCAAACAACTTTGTTATTTCTGGATGAAAGAAATGCATGATGTTGCACCTACCATAATTCTCATGTTATTTCACATCCTATCTATTCTGACCCCAACAGTCTTTCTCAGGCATTTCATTATTTTGTTTAGGTCTTTGCTTTGAACTCAAGTGTAGTCCATACACATGATACTGCTTCCATTAGCACTAGGCTGATTTTTGGGTGTGGATAAGCTTTCCTTATTACCAGTGTCCCTTGCCATCAGGCAAACCCTCTTAGACTTCAGAGGTACTTGTAATTTACGTCACCAAGTCAAGGACGAGAAGTCAACATTTTAGTGCAACTAACCGATGTAGGGTTGAAACTGCTACCTCGGAATCAGCACACCGGAAGTTTAAGTATGAGCGCTCTTATCTATTTGACCATACTGACCTCCATTTCATCTCATAAGTGAAGAGTTTTCTCTGGTAGGTTGAAAGGGACTGAAGTTGACAGGGGCCGAGGTTGACAGGGACCGAGGTTGACAGGGACTGAGGTTGGCAGGGACTGAGGTTGACAGGAACCAAGGTTGACAGGGACCAAGTTTGACATTGACAGTAAAATTTTGCCAGAAAATACTGCTTGTCATTTATCTCAGTGGTTATTGAAAACAGAATTTAATTTTTTAAAAAGCTTCAAACATAGATGCAGCATCATTGAAAGGTGCTTGTGTTAAAACTGTTTTATTTCTATTGAAAACAGCATGTTTTAAAACTATATTATTCATATAGAAAAAGTATGTTTTAAAACTGTTTTATGCCCATTGAAATGAGCATGTATTAAAACAGTTTTATGCTAACTGAAATTGAGAATGTATTAAAACTGTTTATTCCCAGATGGTCAAGTTAATGAACTGCCTCTTTTTGGTCACTATTGTTGCCGACTGGCCGCTCTTCCACACTGTCTCACTCAACCTGCAATGACTGGTTTTCTCAACTTGCAGGTGAATAGGATTTGACAAATGTCAATGTTGATTGTTTTTATTGTTTGTATCTTTTATCTCTCAACTATGTATTTTCATAATCATAGTGTTTTGATGTGAGTAGAACAGATAACGTTTCAATCGGTGGTGTTTTGTTCTAGGTAGTTTGGAGAGCTAACATCTCAGTCAATGTTGATATTTCACTTTAGGAAGGATAAATAACTTCTTAATTAATTTAAATACAGAATTCACAAACAATATGTTGCACAATTTATTTCCTGGCATATTCACTGCATCTCATAAGAAGTGAATAAATGAATAATACTTTAACTGAAACACTTAAAATACATAGTCACAGGTATTGTTCGAATGTGAAGCATTTATTATCCCCACAGTAATTTCAAATTTAAAACACACTCTTTCTGTTTGCAAAAAACAGACTGGAACCTCCTAATTGCCAAGGTTCACTACATTTTAGCAATCATTTATTGTCTGTTGAATACAGTTGACGAAATGATGTTTCTTTGTTAACTTTATGGCCACAGTAAATCGTGTAACATATTGTTTGTGGCTTCTGTATTTTAATCCACTAATGGAATACATGGTTTTAAATTCATCAATCAGTGTTGGTGTTTTATCATAGGTAGAAAAACTATCTTCTTAATCAATTTTGGTGTGTTATCATATGAAGGAAAACTATTTTCTTAATCAGTGTTGGTGTTTTATCATAGGTAGGAAGACTATCTTCTTAATCAAATTTGGTGTGTTATCATATAAAGGAAAATTACTTTCTTAATCAGTGTTGGTGTTTTATCATAGGTAGGAAAACTATCTTCTTAATCAATGTTGGCATGTTGTTGTAGGAAGATGATGATCTGTCTAAATGGAAGCGTTACTGGTGTTCTCTGAAAAACCTCCAGCTGGCTTGCTGGTCTAGTCCTGACGATGTTGAAGTAGCACAGCCTCTGCTCATGATACCGGTGACGAAGGTAGGTAGATATTATAGCTTGTGTTCATTAGCTCATGATACCGGTGACAAAGGTAGTAGATCAGTGGTTCTCAACTAGTGGGGAATTCCCCCCCCCCCTTTCCCCCGCCCCCGCCCCTTAGGGTTTCCAAGGGGGGAATTAAGATTATTTTAAGATGGCATTAATACAAGAGCCGATTACAAGATATTGTTTTTCTATCCATACTTTAAGGTTCTGTACTTCTCAGCCTTCTGAAATTCATTTTATAACGTTAGTAGACCTGAAAATCATATTTTATGTAGACTTCTAGACTTGTTCTAGTATGTGTTCTTAAATTTAGCTTCCATTTTTAGGGGGAATGACGTCCTGAACATATGGTGAAGGGGTGCATGGGCCAAAAAAGGTTGGGAACCACGGTAGTAGATATTATAGCTTGTGTTCATTTGCTCACACATAATCTTGATCAGTAATAATTTAACTGATTAAAAGAACATTATGGATACTGGTCAAATACCACAACTAAAGATGTGTGATGCTAAATACTCAAAAAAGTGATTACAGTAAAAAATAGAGAACTGAAAAACTAATGCTAGAAAATTGGAGCAACACTATTCATAAAACAGAACAATAAAAAAATTAGAAAAAATAGTTTGTAACCTATTAGCAGTGCAATCCTGTAGCAGCCAATAAAATGGTTGCAGAAGAAAGGAAACCAAAAAATCATATGCAGTGAAAGCATAAAGAGAAGTTCAATAATAATTTCAAAAGTAGTCCTCATTTGGTGGTCAGCTATTTCAGTCTTGTGCTGCATTTCGTATGCTATTCCAGGTTGCACATGCATTTATGTTCCTCATGTTCTTATTAAGTTACACCCCTAACCAATTTTAGTGCTACTCCTCCAAGCCGCCCGTCATCTTCTCTCTTGCATGTACGCTCTTGCCATTGGGTTGGGGTCTCTTGACAATGAAACCTGTGGAGGAAACATGACCAGCCTAGATCTGATTCAGCCAGTCATTATATGCTGTACCCAAACATGACCCGCTGACATCCTGAGATGCCTCTTAGTAGGTCAGCATGGCCGAATGGATAAGAACACACATGTTCTTAAACATCCAGTGTGCTGATGCCAAGGTAAGGGGTTCAACCCCTACACAGGACAGTTGGACCAAAATACTGACCTATCGTCTTTGACAAGGAGACATAAATTACAAGTACCTCTAAAGTTGGAGTAGGTTCACCTGATGGCGAGGGACATTGTTCATAAGGAAAGCTAATTCACGTGCAAAATTCAGTCCAGCACTACTGGAAGTAGTGTGTATGGACGTCGCTTGAGTTCAAAGTGAGTAAGTGGAAAAAATATTCCTCTCACAGATTTGAAGTTCCTGTACCAGTCTTGACACCCCATTGGTTCCTGGGCCTGAAGATGGGAAGGACAGATCTGTAAGACAGCCTCAGTTGAAATGGAACTTGGGTACCGAAATGGGAGAAGAGTCTCTACCAATCCTTATTCCAAAAGATGCAAGCGCTTTCCAGGGAGACAACTGGAATGCTCTGCATCAGACTTAAGTTTTCTGGAAGATTCATAACCAACCTCTCTTTGTTGTATTGTGTCTTAAATATTCTTAATCTTCTTGGTTGCCACAGCATTGTCATATTTTTGCTCAATATGTGTCCTTGTGTGGATAATAGTAATCTTTCTTTTTAGTGGAAAAAAGGGTTTGTTACTGTGGAGCTGTTACTGGAGACTGAATAAAAACAGAGTGTGACTAAGAAGCTCATGAAATGGAAAAAACGCACACAGATACTGACACACATTTCAACCTAAGTTTATATTAACAGAACAACGAAACCATAACAATAAAAAAAACAGATAATACAAAGGTATGCAGAAGTAGTACAGTAACAATGCTGGGACTAAAACATAGGTTTGAAAATAATGTGGTGGTTTCTCCTTTCCTTCAACATCCACACAGGGGTATGTTGCCTCTACTGCCTTTGATAGCATTTGCTGACGGTTGCAGAGTAGTTCATTTATCCTGGTGGATACTCATCCCGCAGTGCTGCCTTTGCCACAAAATAGTGTGTTTCTTGTCCTATGCTGCACTGCGGTGCCCCAAGAGAATTGAGCTGTTTATGCCTGCACAATAGCAATTAAAAAATGGCTGCCCCACTATCGATCTGCACCGTGGAAGATCTATGAGGCCTCTTTCATTTTTATGTGTAGTCAGAATATGTGAAACCTTGTGAAATCTACAGATGGATTGGTTCAGTTCGGAGACAGTTGTTTGAGTCAGGGGGAGAGAGTATGAATGGATAGAAAGATTTCAAAATGGAAGTCAAAATTTCATGATGGTGTCATGATGATCATTTTTTGGGATATCAAGGTCAAAATCTTGGTGCATTTCCAGAAAAGGGATGAAACTGTAACTAGTACTCGATACAATGATATGCTGGTGAACAAACAGAAGCCGTTGATATGATCGAAATGCCAGGGATTTCTCTCAAGAAGAGTTGTGTTGCTGGATGACAACACCCACCATTATATGGCTCCGTATGCAGTGGACACACTACATGTTCTAAAATATGAGGTCTTGAAACATCAAGTATACAGTCCAAACTTGGCGCCATGGGTCTTTCACCTGTTTTCTGGGGTCGACGGTTTGCAGATGACGAGGTAATGGAGGTGATGCACAACTGGTTTAAGGCCACACTCAAAAACTTTTCTTAGAAGGCATGAACTAGCTGGTGAACAGGCGGACTAAGTGTGTTGCAAGGCAAAGGAACTATGTTGATAAATAACACACACACAATTTCTGGTTAGCACCATTGAAAATAAAAGTTATTTGTAAAATTCCTGTTACTTAACAACTTCTGCTCATAAAATTTACTTGAAAGCAATATGCAATAATTGGGATTCACAGAAAAGAGACAATCTCACATCAAATATTGTGTGGGACTAAATGAGTTAAGTGTCGGACCATTCTCTTGCTCTTCTTCTTCTTCTTCTTCTTCTTCTTCTTCTTCTTCTTCTTCTTCTTCTTCTTCTTCTTCTTCTTCTTCTTCTTCTTCTTCTTCATCTTCTTCTTCTTCGTCTGGGTTTTCATCTGGGGTCTCTTTTTTGGGACGTGATTGCGTTGTGCCTGTTTACAGCAGAGCTGCAATGCTTGTGCCTTTCGGCCGGCACATCCGACTTCTAGTTAGTTAGTTAGTTAGTCGACAGATCATCCTCGTTGCACATCGGACCATTCAGTCCATAAGTGCTCGGATCCCCTCCTCAGCAAATCCCGCAGCGTGTAGCGGCTAACGACGCCAGTTCTGTGTTGGTTTATCAATCTTCTTTGGCTTCCTGCGTAGTGTTCTTGTTTGGCCACCCCTCTTTTAATTTGCTGCTCTCGCAGTCTGGCCATTGTTGTAGATTCACAGTCATCACTTGGTTCTTGCAAAAGTCTCACTTCTCGTAGAGCATTCAGAATGTCAGCCTGGTCCATGGCGCGTCCGCCCTCAACAGTAGCCTCACCTGCGAGCTTGTCAGCCCGCTCATTTCCTTGTACTCCCGCATGCCCTGGCACGAAGATGAAACTAATCTTTGCCAGCCGAGACCGCTTCAGAGGCAGCAACCATTCTCTTCGGATCGACCCCTCCTCTATCCTCTTGATCATGTTCATTGAGTCGCTAAGGAAACAAGCCCTAGTGAATGTCTGTGTCTCGAGCCATGTTATTGCTTTACTTACTGCCATGACTTCCATGGTCAGGCTACTTGTGGTTTCAGTGAAAGCACCAGAGTCCTCCTTCACAATTCTCCCTCCGGCCCGAGCTGTAAAGGCCCATGAGCTTCTCACATGTCGGACGACCGACATCCGACTTCTGCGGGTCAGAAAATTTGAAATCATATTTTAATCAATGCCAGATCTAAGAAGCATGTGTTTATTTCCCTCTAGAACACACAAATATGTGATGCCGATCCCAGTACCAGCAAACGACCACACTCTTTTATAATTAGAACAGTGAACATTCGAGGAATTTTTGATCACACTTTAGCCGCTGACACCAAACAAGAGTTGAATCAATGGTGGGATGGATTCCAGCAACATCTCCTTGACCAAGGTATGCATGTTTAATTATAGTTCTTGAAAATGTCATGAAGAAATGTGCCAATATTAAAAGCAAAATTGTTGGGGCTTCTAGGTTGAACAACCTACAATGGGTACTTCTTCTTCTTCTGCGTTCATCTGAGTTTTTTTTCCGGATGTGATTGCGTTGTGCCTGTTTACAGCAGAGCTGCGTTCTTGCGCCGTTAGGCCGACACATCCAACTTCTGTGGGCATTTGTTGACCGGGTTAACCTTCCCGGGGCAATGGGTACAAGGAGATGTTCTGGGGAGTACAAGGAGATGTTCTGGGGAGTACAAGGAGATGTTCTGGGGAGTACAAGGAGATGTTCTGGGGAGTACAAGGAGATGTTCTGGGGAGTACAAGGAGATGTTCTGGGGAGTACAAGGAGATGTTCTGGGGAGTACAAGGAGATGTTCTGGGGAGTACTAGGAGATGTTCTGGGGAGTACTAGGAGATGTTCTGGGGAGTACAAGGAGATGTTCTGGGGAGTACAAGGAGATGTTCTGGGGAGTACAAGGAGATGTTCTGGGGAGTACAAGGAGATGTAAGACAGCCGACTTGAGATTCCCCACATCTCTCATCAAGTGCCAATTGATCTATATGAATATGAGGCTAGCACTAAATATATATCCAATATGTTCCATTGTGAAAAAGTATCCTTTATTTTCTTTTTATTTATACCTCGAGGTATAAGATAATTGGCTATAAATGAATGAATATGAATAAATGATACTATTATTGTGAAAACAGTTAAACTATATGCACACTATTCATGTGCCAAATATCAAGCTGACATTATGAATGCCATTATAGATTTGGGCTAAAACAAGGACAGGGACTATCAACTAAATGAATGAACATCAATAATTAGAATACACAAGATCAGACTGAAGATTGATGTGGTGGGAACAGGGCAGCACACCAAATTACCACAGTGAGTTGCTGATGTATTAATTACAGCTGGCCTAGGGGTTAGCGTCTTTCTCCCTAATCACTGTATACTCTCGTGAGTAAGTGACGTGCGCAAGAATCGGTGGCGGTTCTATTCGCGTCGGTAACTTACCTGGTATGGGAGTTGGTCACTCAGAAAGCAATGGCAAACTACTGAGCATAATCTTGCCAAGGAATCAACAATCAGCTGAAAGATGCTGATATTAACAGCGGTATCCTGTAAAGAAACCAAAAAAAAAAACAAAAACGGGAGCACCTATCAACATGTTTATACTACAATGAACATAATTCACACTAATCTGAAAGGAATTTGCTGAAAATGAATGAATAAAGGAGAAAAAGAATGTTGAAATGCTATATCGAACTCCTACTACTATTGTGTGCATGTGAAACATGGACAATAAGCAGACCAGCTGAAAAACACATCTAATGCCATTGGAAATGTGATTTCTTAGGGAAATTAAAAGAATACTATGAAAGGTCAGAAAAACAAATGAGAAAGGCCTACAAGAAACAAATGAAAATCATAAAATGATTAGAGAACGAACGAACGAATGAATGGACTTTATTTTAAATTAGACAGACTAGACTTTTTGGACATGAGGAGAACTAAACTTGGAAACTTAGTAACAACTGGCAAACTTATAAGAAAAGAGCAAGGGAAAGGTAAAGAGGTTATGTCTGGATGATTGGATCACATGGCACATTCAGGACAAGAACACAGACTCGATGAAGATTCTGATGGTCATGTAAGATGGCGAACCATGACTACCCACCCTTATTGGCATGGCATATGAACTTGCTGAATAATATGTAACAAAAATCCTGCAGGAAAATTAGTCAAAAATAAACTTTGAAAACTAATACAACATGTTCTTTTAGCAATTTTGTTGTGTACATGCCTCAAGTAATATTTTACCACAGACTTTCATGTCCACACTTGATCTGTTACTGAATATTTCAGCTTTGTGGAAACATGCCTGTGATGAGCAGATGGACTTGAAAATTCCAAAACGACAGAAAGGCTCTGCATTTGTAAGGAAAAGTTCTTTATATGAAGAAACTCCCCTTATAGGTAAGGATTACCAGAATTCCAGATTTTCTGCTGTCAAATTTACATTTAAATTCTTGAATGTTTATGGTAAAAATTTTGGTTGGTAAGATATTAGATTTACCTTCTTTTTCAATTGTACTGTTGCCTGACCTTAGTGATGCATTCCTGTTTTCAGTATACATCTGTTTAAATTCTCTCTCTCTCTCTCTCTCTTTTAAGAAAACAATGTATAAATTCAACCTCGTTCAACCTGATTCTACAGTGTCGGCTATAATTGAGGTCTGTTGTTTTTGCACATTCTGATTATCTTTTCTTTCTTTACTCTCATTAAAGTTAGTCCTAAACTGGACTGGTTATATGTTTCGATCTGTGCTCTTTTAAATTCAAGATCTTTACTTCTTATCTAGGTTCTTCTTGGTCATTTATTTTGGTTGAGCATCTTGAATGTGTACATTACATACCATTGTTTGCATCTCATAGACTCCACTGGTTTAGTTTTTTGTGTTGCAGAAGATTAATAAATTTAAGGAAATAGTATGAGCATACACAGCCTGTGTATTAAATAATTTTATATATGTTCATTGAATGGTACTCTTTTTGTCATTTGGGCATGTAGTAAGCCAAACAGGCCGCTGCCCGGGCTCAATGTGGAAATTGTTAAACCAACTCATAAAAGAATATTTATAGCATGTGCAATTTTGGCATACATATTTGGATCCTTGTTGGTGTTATGGAGTTAGTGCACTGTGCTAAGATTCCTTTTGTGTATTTTATAGGAGAAGACTGGAGCACTTGCAGATATATCCATGCACAATGAAAGTGATTTTATTTTTCAACCACGCCTTCACTCCTCCCCCCCCCCCCCCCCCCCTAACAACAATAGACTTAAGATGTCTTTACTTTGTGTAACATTTGATCTAAAGTATGTTTAATTGGTGTGGAATTATAGTTACAATGTGTTTACAGTTTATGACATCTAGTCTACAGCTTTCTTTATTTCCCTGCAGAACCAGACAGCCATAGTGACAGCCTTGTGCGTGACTTGGGCAATGACCAGTTGACACAAATGTTGCATACTCTGATGGGAGAAGCTAGTCAGATCAGGGGAGGAGCTTCATCACAGCCATAGAACAACTTACACAGAACAAGTCACATAGAACAACTCGCGCAGAACCAAGAAGAGCAATATTGTCTTTTGTAGACACTGTGACCTTCATATATGTAATATTGCATTTATCATACTTTTGTTCTTCCATAATGACCAAAAAACTTATTTCATAACCACATTTAATGTGATAATATATTGAACTGCAATCTGTTTTAGAGATTAGAGTTCTGGTTCATGAGTGTTAATTTTGTATTTAGCTTTGAGACAGCATGTGTTTGTTTGAGTGAATGGAGAATGTGTAGTTTCCAGTATTGTAGCTGCTCATGTATTACCAGGACCCATAAGAGCAGCAAAGAATATTAACACTGTAATCTGCCCTAGATGTGAGAGGTTTGGTAACCTACCATACGTGTCAGAGGTTTGGTTTCTGCGTTCACTCGCTTTGAGCTCGAGTGTTGTTCCATACTCATACTGTTACTTCTAGTGCACTGAACTTATTTTTGTGTGTGGATTAGCTTTCCCTATCACCAGTGTCCCTCACCCTCAGGTGAACCCACTCTAGCTTGTGAAGTAGTTGTAATTTACTTGTATGTCCTAAGTCAAGGACGAGAAGTCAATATTTTAGTCTAACTGACAGGTGTAGGGGGTTGAACCCACTACCTCGGCTTCAGCACACCAGAAGTTTAAGAGCGAGTGCTCTTATCCATTCAGCCATGGTGATCTAGGGAGGTTTGGTGTGAGGATGGCTATCTCATGCCCCAGAACATTTTAGCTTTAAAATCCAACCAGTCAGGATCAAGCTTGCCAGGGGCTTGGCATGGGTTGATTGGGAGGTCTGTGCTCCACTGGGAGGCCTGTGCTCCACTGGGAGGCCTGTGCTCCACTGGGAGAGGTAAGACAGCAGCAGCAGAAGAAGAAGAGTGCTGTGGCAATGCTGTTGTAGTGTTGTTTGTGCACTGGCCTAATAACACGGTACTTGGTGTTACATTTCTATTTATAAGGGGATTGAAATTAAGACACTGAATAAATGATAGCTATGGACTAAGCCAGATTTGATATTACCCGCATGACCCCTCGAGTGCAGTCTGATCTATAAAAATATGGGGCTAGCACTGTCTGATAAGCCTCAAGGCATGTGAAAGGGTCATTGACTTGACTTACTGGACCTGTGCAGAGAGACAAGGTTTTGCTGCAGCCCTACAATATTCGCTTGATTGAAGTTGCTGATTTCTTTAGTATTCTGTGATGGTGGGATCAAGACACGGCAGAGAACAGGAAGAAACAGATGACCACATGTAGAATATGTGATTTCGTGAAACTTAAAATGAATGTTCTTGGGAACATGTGTAGATACTTGTGTTAATTTTTCTGTTCGTAGGTTATTTTCAACATCACAATTTGTTCATTACTGTGCTGTTTTTTTTTTTTTAAATTTGCTGATCATGTCGGACATGTGCCACTGTATTACAACAAAGACTTTTCTAGTCCACTTATGAAATGTTTTTGACAATCATGTATTTAGTTCATCTACTGTTTCTGAGTGGATATATAAAATTGACCCGGGCTCCTAGGTTGACCCAGTTTAAAATAGGTACCTGGAAATATCTTGGTCTATAAAAGTATGGGACAAGCACCATATGACCTATATGCTTCATGACATATGAAAGGGTTCTTTAGTTATTTTATTATACAAAAGACCCTCCTGGTATAAGCTTAACTGAAGTATAAAGACATTGCAAGGACTGCAGTCATATTACGGAAGTCACTTTTGTGAATATCTCACATCTATCTTTCTCAGCATTGATTACACATACTAAATGAAACAAACGTTGGTTCTTTATCTCTATAACAAAAACTGTTACTGATTTGATTTATGACTAAAGAATCATCTATCCATCCTGGAATTCTGTCATGCATTCCAAAAGTGAAAGGATGTCCATCCTTCACTGTTAACGGATTCAGTGCCAGACAAAAAGTAGGTTTGAACTGAATAAAAATGGATGGCAGAAAATGGGAAGTAGCGGTGTCACAGTTATGACCTAAAAATTGTTAATATGGTATTATGTATCAAATTAAAGGAGGTTGCTTAAGGAAAACTACTATACTGATATGGTAATTGAGACAACATTTCGCAATGATAACATTTCAGCAATATATAAACCCATGGCAGATATGGGAAGACACTTAATAAGATTAATCATCCCATGGCACTTAATCAATTAAATGAACACTTGTTTCAAATGTCTGAATATTATTTAAGTGCTGAATGATGGCTAAATAATTTTTTTTTAAAATTTGCATTAGTCAGTAGACAAACTAAGCATATTGATAGGTATCAGTACTGTCGTCTTGACCGTCATTGGTTTGTTAGGTTGTGCTTCAAACAAGGCTTAATAGCTACAACCCATGGCTGGGACAAAAGATGAAGCTACACCTCTCCATAACACAAAGCCTGAGCTGAATTGACTCTAACAAATCAGCAAAGTAATCCTCTAACTCATAGGTATCAATAATTAAAAACATTGCCTGTCCTTTTACAACATGTGTCAATCACCAGATCCTGTTGGCTATTTATGATTTACTAGGAAATTTTACATTCAGTATTTGCCTTTGCTTTCTGAATGCGAAGTCAGTGTTTAAGTCCCATTGACTGGTGTGTGGAATTAATTCTCTACCCCATCATCAGTGCACAGGAAGTTTATGCGCTAACACATGAAACTTTTCAGCCACGCCAGCCTCCGTAACAACAGTAATTGCCAGTTTGTTTCCTTTCATTTATTGAGCTGGCCAGATCTTTAAAAGTAAATGGTATTTTTTGCCATTGTAGAGATACACCCTGATAAGACAAGTATGTATGTCTCAGCTGTCAGATCAGGTGCCATCTTCACATGGAAGGTTGGCTGCAATAGATTTCCAGTATGTTCTGTCCTTTGACATGATAGTAGTTAAATTCTCTTTCCTGTTTCTAAATGTATCTTTCCAGTGAAACCATTGCCTTTCATTTTGTTTGATTGCCTTCTATCTTTCACTCTCCAATGGTTTTCAAAAGTACGTTATATCTTTTTATGTATTTGAAATATGTTATTTATCAAATATGCATACCACTTAATTACTCAGTTTTTAAGTGATAAAGTAGGTGTTTTCTTGTTAGAATATTTCACGCAAATTGACCATTCCAATTCTTTTTGTGATTTCTTTTGTTCGTCAGACATCATCTGCCTATTATGTAACCAATATAGGAAAAATTTTATAACTGTAAGAGACTTTTCCCATTTATTTCTATTTCAAAATGTAGTTTTTAAATTAAAATTTTTATCATTATTATGTCATAAATAATGCATGACAACTTATTGCAAACATCAGAAATAGGCAGTCATAATTTTTTGGCCATTTTATGAGAAGAGAAAAACTGGAACATGTGACAACCGGAAAGATTTGCTAAAAGAGAGATAGAGGAAGACAGCGTGAGAAGATTCTTGGCAGTCTTGTGTCATGGCACGGAAGGGTGGAAACACACAACTTGATCCATGACGTCGGAGATCATAATTATTTGAGATGCATGATTGCCCATGCCAGCCGGAAAGGCATTGGATGATGATGAACTAATGCATATTCATGACTTATGTTGTTTGCATCTTAGAACTAGTTCTTGAAAATGTTAATTTTCTATTTGCAAGACTGTTCCAGCTTCATATTTGAGGTTTTAAATTGAACTTGCACTGATTTTGGTTCATGTTAGTTCCTCAGAGATATGTTCTATATTTAGGTCAAATAAGCAAGGGGACAAAATACATCCCTGTCTTACTAATCTCAACAATTTTTTATTCAGAAGTCAAGGACACATTTCCACGCCTTGAAATGTACTGGGTATATGGTGCTAGCCCCATATTTGTATAGGCCAATCAACACCCGATGGTGATGTCATCAGTATTATTCTGGTCACCTTTACTTCTTAAAACGTTTCCTGGTACTTATTTTAGGCTGGGTAGACCTGGCTGCCCAAGCCAATCTAGGAACAAATCACCAACTTGATGGGTACTCGAACACATGTGGGTGGGTATTGAAACACATGCTAATGGATATTGAAACACATGCTAATGGATATTGAAACACATGTGGGTGGGTTTTGAAACACATGTAGATGGGTATTCAAATACAAGTAGATGGGTATTCAAACACATGTTGATGGTTATTCAAACACAAATTGATGGGTATTCAAACACATGTAGATGGTTATTCAAACACAAATTGATGGGTGTTCAAACACATGACCACTGGGCCAGCAGGCATGTGAGTAGTCCCTGTGCTGCAGGAGCTTTCCCTATCAACCATAATGTTATTTCACGATTTCTGATTTTATCTGAGCTGGTGTACAAACATTCTGCATGCAAGTTATAAATTGTATGTATCGTTAATATGGAAAAGGAACATACTTCTGGTTGTTTCAGCAAAGTTGTATAGGTCTATTGCTGTTGTGATATAGTCCTGAGAGAGCAAGTGAGATTGCATGGCAGTATGGTCAGGTATTTAGAAACAAGTGTAGATTTGTATTTGTGGTTTAAATCAGGTTTATACTTCACCTCGACACCGCAATGTACAAGAGGAACATGATGAGATGAGATGATGAGATGAATCAGGTTTAACCAGATCCATAATAACTGTTGCATGGTATAAAAGTGTCGTATTTCAGTTTTTTAAAATAGTTTTCCATTTAATATTTTCTTATTTTATCCTTTGTCAGCCATGATGTCATATTACATACATATTACAGTTTGATGTTGTATTTATATATAAACAACAATTGTCCATGTGTCAATAGATTCAATGTTAGAAAAGTGTATTTTGTAGAATATCAACTATTTTCTGTGCATTGTTAAAGATGATTGCATCATTTATAGCTGTTTCTTTTGATATTTGTTAGTTATAAGCTTCAAAAGAGAAGCACTGTAAAAAATATTAAAATTGTATAATCTTTTGTTAAGTGATGTGCTGATTAATATAAATATAGAATCAAAGAGAGTTGTGCATGTAAGTGATGTGCTCTGCTATAGTAATAGTACTTTAAATAATATGTAAGTCTCAGGAACCAATTGTGTGATCTATTTCTCATGTAACACTGATTAAGGCAGCAGCTGTGAAGCTATGCATTACTTTCATGTTAGGCTTTGTTTTTTTTTTTGCATATCCTTTACAGGACATGTAGTCAACACCAGCATTTTTCAGCTACTGTTGATGTCTTGGCAAGTTTTACGTTCAGTAGTTTGCCATTGCTTTCTGAATTACCAACTCACATACTCTCTGTAAGTAACCAACGCAACGCGATTCACTGCCGAATCTCGCACAAATGTATTTTGTATGAGAGTATTCGGGATTACGAAAAACGTCCTTAACCGGGTGACTGGCCAAATTAGGACTATTCAAATTTAATTCTTTTCTGTTTTCTGTATCATTTCATTAATTCAGTTTTCAATTTACATAGTTTGTATTTAAAAGTTGTTATAGTTTGCACTGAAAAGTTTATTTGTCTTCACTTCATTATGAATTCAATTGCATAGTTGAATGGCAAGCTGTACTAGCTTCATTAGTCAATTCCTCAAATAAAGAGGTATTAACACAATCTTGGTGCATCTTTCAACGTATCAGAACAGACCGTACTTTTTTATTGTTGTAGAACTCTTTTGATTAGAGTTGTTTGCTCTTGTATGATTTGAAGAATTGGGGACTAGTGTTGACTCAGTTCTATGCTTATAGGCAAGCTAAATACACATTCCAGCCTGCTTGAGCCACCCAAGCAGTTAGATCAAGACTTGGGTACTCTTGTCTACCATCATTGTGTAAATTTGGTGTAGCTCTCTTGCAATCTCAAAGTTTAAATGTTGTCAGTAAGATTCATAGCAGCATAAACCATAGCTGATTCCTTAGCCAAACTAGTATCTACCTGGGATGTCTCACATGGAGGAGAAGAGAGGTCTTTGTCTTATAAACTGTGATCCTGGTACATCAGCTGGCTGGCATCTCACCTCATAGTGTTAAACTAAAGCTATACTGTTGTTATGTAACACCCAAGTCATCATTATAATGTTCCACTTTTACCGTGAAGCATCATGGCGAGGAATAGTTGACCTTCCAGAGTCAGATGGGTGGCACTGAATAGTGTCATTCTATGTGATTGTACAATGTCTTTGATGTCATCAATCCATTTTCTTCACTAGGCAGTCCTCTTGTTCTTGTATCAGATCTTCTTCAATGTAGTGTCATTACTGGTAGTTGCATTCTAACGAGATGACCAAACCATTTGATCATCTGCCTTTCAATTGTGGCACAAGGTATTGATCCTATTGTCTGTCTGATAACATCATTTCTTACTCAGTCTCAGATAGCTAATATCCAAGTAAATGGGAAAATTTGTAAACAGTTGAATTGGTACAACTATCTCGGAACAGTCATAACATCTGATAGAACAGACCTTCTAGAGATTACAACAGGAGTCTCTATTGAAAAGGTAGCCTTTTGCAAGTTGGAAAACGTATTCACCAATAAAGGGCTGTCAACTACAGTAAGAAAGATCATTTTGAAGTGTTATATAAGCCTATACTGTTCTATACATGTGAAATATGGACAATAAGCAGACAAGCTGTGAAACATTTAATGGCAATAGAGATGTGATTTCTGACGAAAATTCAAAGGTTACCATGGATGGACAGAAAAACAAATGAGACAATTCTTGAAGAAAACAAATGAAAACAGTAAACTGATTACAGAAATTAGACATGGAAAGTCAAATTTTTTTTTACACATCTTATGAGGAGAAATAAACTTGAAAATGTTGTGAAAACTGGCAAACTTGATGGGAAAACAGCAAAGGGAAGGCAGAGACAGGTTGGCCACATGGCTCTAGGGCAAGAAGACAAACCTGACCCAAGACTCTGGTAATCACGTGAGATAGTGAACCATGACTTCCCACACTTATTGGCATGGCTTATGATGATGGTGATGACACTGTTACAGATATAGCTTTATTTATCAATTGCTGAAGTTGTTTGAAATTATAGTATTACAGAAGTAACAATTCAGTCAAGACTTTATAAATGTTAAGCGAATCAACATGTGATTATAATTATCGTATTTATTTCCAAGATGAGTATACCTTTACATTTCTATATTGTTTTGCTGTTTGTGATGCATATCTGTCCAAAGTGCTTTACCTGTTAAACATTATGACTAACTATTAGATAGTTTTATAGCTACTAAATACAACTGTATCCTCTAATAAACCATAAATGTCTATCAGGTTGCAAGACATTTAACTCTCACATCTGCAGAAAGTTTCACAATAGATATCCTAAGTGGGGACAGAGCGCTATGGTAATGTCCTGACTGCTGTGATGTCAACTCAACTGCCAAGAAGTGAAAATATCAATATGAAAAATTGTAGGTGCATTATTTTCAAAGAGGCTAAATACACAGTGGAAGTGACCAGAAAGCCACCAACACTAGCACAAGAAGATTACTATGGACTGATTGATTGGTTTGTTTTATCATCCAAGGTGTTTGTTTAACTGATTAAGTGCCATGAATTGATAAATCGTCTTGTTCAAACTTCCTGTAATTGCCATGGGTTTATAAATCAGACAATGATGACAATATCAATACAGTAGTAGTTTTTCCGATACAACCCCCTTTAATTTTATATGTAATACAAAATGTCTGCTACCATATTAACAACTTTTAAGTCATAACTATGACACACTCCCTACTTGTCATTTTCCACCATTCATTTTTGTTTCATTGAAACAAACATGGTGTATTTTTAATGACTGTTCAGTGTTTGAAATTATTGCCGGTCCAAGTTTTGTATTTACCTATTATGTTGCATGAATTTTACAGGGGTGAATACAAAACTTGGAGGGGCAATATTTTCAAACACTGCAGACATTAAAAATACACCCTATACTATTTGTTTGGCACTGAATCTGTTAATGGATTGAGGAGGTCTGATCCATGACAAACAACCCCCCCCCCCCCCCCCACACACCTTCTATTCAACTCTTCGTAGGTGTTATATTGTACAGGTGTTCATATGTTATATATATTCACCTCCATTAAGGATTTCCAAACACTTAAATGGCAACACATTACAAAGTTTGAAATGTCAACACATGTACTGTATGAGATAATACCAGGGGAAGTCAATAAGTAAGTCACAAATGGCTGTAGAAAAATAACTAAATATGATGACAACTTGAAACCAGTTTATTTTTATCCATACACTGTCCCTTTATTTCTCAGCATAATTTCCACCAACATTGATGCACTTATTCCATCGTTTTATCAGTACTTCCAAACCGGCCGCATAGAACTGCGTGCTCTGTTTTCTAAACCACATTTTCACTTCACTTTCAACTTCGGCATCATTAGCGAAATGTCTCCCACCAAGGTGGGTTTTTTAGTGGACCAAAAAGGTGGAAACGCAAGGGGAGATGGGGCTGTAATGTGGATGTTCCAGAACTTCCCACCTTAGTTGGTTAATTTTCTCCTGAGTTAATCGAGCCATGTGGTCAGGCATTGCCATGAAGAAGCAATATGCCTCTAGTTAGCAGCCCTGGACGTTTTCTTCAAATTGCATCATGAAGCATTGATAGAACTTCACAGTACGATTCAGAATTCACATTGTCACCTTCTTGAAACTGGTTAAAAACACTCTTTGACAATCCCAGAACACTGTCAGCGTAACCTTCCCTGCTGATGGCGTAACCTTGAATTTTCGGACACAAGGCAAAGAAGGATGTTTCCATTGCATTGAAGCACGCTTTGATTCGGGCTGGTAATCAGCATAAACAGGAAGCATTTTCTTATGAATGTCCTTTGCAGGCAGTCCTTTTGCCCACAATAAATACACAACAGCACGTTGCTCTTTGATTGTCCACTCCGTAAGTCCAGTCACCATTTTGTTTATGTGCTGCGCATGCGCATAAGACACCTAGCGCCACTTGACGAACGGGAATATAAAGTTCAATGTTGCTGTTACCTAAGAACACCTGTAGAAAACACCAACTACATTTACCTGCTATCTCACAAAACTGTGTGACTTACTTATGACTCGCCCTAGTATGTCTTACAAATGTTTCTGAGTAACTGTTTCTGTATGATTACAAGACTTGACTTTTGTTATTCTGTTACACTGCAACAGGATTGTTATTACAGAGTGATTTTATGATTGTATTGTTGTGAATGTATGATTCTATGACTGATTATTATAGTGTGATTTTAAGACTAGATTGCTATTTGAGTTTGATGACATGATTTGTTATACTATGTATTTTTATGATTGTATTGTTGTCATTGTAAGATTCTATGATTGTATTCTTGTTATTGTATGATCTCTTGATTGGATTGTTGTAATTGTGTGATACTATGTCTGGTTGTTGTTATTGTGTGATGTTATGCCCACTTGTTGAGCGGTTATTGTATGATCTCTTGATTGAATTGTTCTTATTGTGTGATGTTATGCCCACTTGTTGAGCGGTTATTGTATGATCTCTTGATTGGATTGTTGTTATTGTGTGATGTTATGCCCACTTGTTGAGCGGTTATTGTATGATCTCTTGATTGGATTGTTGTTATTGTGTGATACTATGTCTGGTTGTTGTTATTGTGTGATACTATGTCTGGTTGTTGTTATTGTGTGATACTATGTCTGATTGTTGTTATTGTGTGATACTATGTCTGGTTGTTGTTATTGTGTGATACTATGTCTGGTTGTTGTTATTGTGTGATGCTATGTCTGGTTGTTGTTATTGTGTGATACTATGTCTGGTTGTTGTTATTGTGTGATGTTATGCCCACTTGTTGAGCGGTTATTGTATGATCTCTTGATTGGATTGTTGTTATTGTGTGATGCTATGTCTGGTTGTTGTTATTGTGTGATGTTATGCCCACTTGTTGAGCGGTTATTGTATGATCTCTTGATTGGATTGTTGTTATTGTGTGATACTATGTCTGGTTGTTGTTATTGTGAGATACTATGTCTGGTTGTTGTTATTGTGTGATACTATGTCTGGTTGTTGTTATTGTGTGATACTATGTCTGGTTGTTGTTATTGTGTGATACTATGTCTGGTTGTTGTTATTGTGTGATACTATGTCTGGTTGTTGTTATTGTGTGATACTATGTCTGGTTGTTGTTATTGTGTGATACTATGTCTGGTTGTTGTTATTGTGTGATACTATGTCTGGTTGTTGTTATTGTGTGATGTTATGCCCACTTGTTGAGCGGTTATTGTATGATCTCTTGATTGGATTGTTGTTATTGTGTGATACTATGTCTGGTTGTTGTTATTGTGTGATACTATGTCTGGTTGTTGTTATTGTGAGATACTATGTCTGGTTGTTGTTATTGTGTGATACTATGTCTGGTTGTTGTTATTGTGAGATACTATGTCTGGTTGTTGTTATTGTGTGATACTATGTCTGGTTGTTGTTATTGTGAGATACTATGTCTGGTTGTTGTTATTGTGTGATACTATGTCTGGTTGTTGTTATTGTGAGATACTATGTCTGGTTGTTGTTATTGTGTGATACTATGTCTGGTTGTTGTTATTGTGTGATACTATGTCTGGTTGTTGTTATTGTGTGATGTTATGCCCACTTGTTGAGCGGTTATTGTATGATCTCTTGATTGGATTGTTGTTATTGCTGTGATACTATGTCTGGTTGTTGTTATTGTGAGATACTATGTCTGGTTGTTGTTATTGTGTGATACTATGTCTGGTTGTTGTTATTGTGAGATACTATGTCTGGTTGTTGTTATTGGTGCATACTATGTCTGGGTTGTTGTTATTGTGTGATACTATGTCTGGTGTTGTTATTGTGAGATACTATGTCTGGTTGTTGTTATTGTGTGATTACTATGTCCTGGTTGTTGTTATATGTGAGATACTATGTCTGGTTGTTGTTATTGTGTGATACTATGTCTGGTTGTTGTTATTGTGAGATACTATGTCTGGTTGTTGTTATTGTGAGATACTATGTCTGGTTGTTGTTATTGTGTGATACTATGTCTGGTTGTTGTTATTGTGTGATACTATGTCTGGTTGTTGTTTATTGTGTGATACTATGTCTGGTTGTTGTTATTGTGTGATACTATGGTCTGGTTGTTGTTATTGTGTGATACTATGTCTGGTTGTTGTTTATTGTGTGATACTATGTCTGGTTGTTGTTATTGTGTGATACTATGTCTGGTTGTTGTTATTGTGTGATGTTATGCCCCACTTGTTGAGACGGTTATTGTATGATCTCTTGATTGGATTGTTGTTATTGTGTGATGTTATGCCCACTTGTTGAGCGGTTATTGTATGATCTCTTGATTGGATTGTTGTAATTGTGTGATACTATGTCTGGTTGTTGTTATTGTGTGATACTATGTCTGGTTGTTGTTATTGTGTGATGTTATGCCCACTTGTTGAGCAGTTATTGTATGATCTCTTGATTGGATTGTTGTATTGTGTGATACTATGTCTGGTTGTTGTTATTGTGTGATGTTATGCCCACTTGTTGAGCGGTTATTGTATGATCTCTTGATTGGATTGTTGTTATTGTGTGATACTATGTCTGGTTGTTGTTATTGTGAGATACTATGTCTGGTTGTTGTTATTGTGTGATACTATGTCTGGTTGTTGTTATTGTGTGATACTATGTCTGGTTGTTGTTATTGTGTGATACTATGTCTGGTTGTTGTTATTGTGTGATACTATGTCTGGTTGTTGTAATTGTGTGATACTATGTCTGGTTGTTGTTATTGTGTGATACTATGTCTGGTTGTTGTTATGTGGTGATGTTATGCCCACTTGTTGAGCGGTTATTGTATGATCTCTTGATTGGATTGTTGTTATTGTGTGATGCTATGTCTGGTTGTTGTTATTGTGTGATGTTATGCCCACTTGTTGAGCGGTTATTGTATGATCTCTTGATTGGATTGTTGTTATTGTGTGGATACTATGTCTGGTTTTGTTATTGTGAGATACTATGTCTGGTTGTTGTTATTGTGTGATACTATGTCTGGTTGTTGTTATTGTGTGATACTATGTTCTGGTTGTTGTTATTGTGTGATACTATGTCTGGTTGTTGTTATTGTGTGATACTATGTCTGGTTGTTGTTATTGTGTGATACTATGTCTGGTTGTTGTTATTGTGTGATGTTATGCCCACTTGTTGAGCGGTTATTGTATGATCTCTTGATTGGATTGTTGTTATTGTGTGATGTTATGCCCACTTGTTGAGCGGTTATTGTATGATCTCTTGATTGGATTGTTGTTATTGTGTGATACTATGTCTGGTTGTTGTTATTGTGTGATACTATGTCTGGTTGTTGTTATTGTGTGATACTATGTCTGGTGTTTGTTATTGTGTGATACTATGTCTGGTGTTGTTATTGTGTGATACTATGTCTGGTTGTTGTTATTGTGTGATACTATGTCTGTTGTTGTTATTGGTGTGTATACTATGTCTGGTTGTTGTTATTGTGTGATACTATGTCTGGTTGTTGTTATTGTGTGATACTATGTCTGGTTGTTGTTATTGTATGATCTCTTGATTGGATTGTTGTTATTGTGTGATACTATGTCTGGTTGTTGTTATTGTGTGATACTATGTCTGGTTGTTGTTATTGTGTGATGTTATGCCCACTTGTTGAGCGGTTATTGTATGATCTCTTTATTGGATTGTTGTTATTGTGTGATACTATGTCTGGTTGTTGTTATTGTGTGATGTTATGCCCACTTGTTGAGCGGTTATTGTATGATCTCTTGATTGGATTGTTGTTATTGTGTGATACTATGTCTGGTTGTTGTTATTGTGAGAAACTATGCCCACTCATTGAGCGGTTATTGTATGATCTCTTGATTGAATTGTTCTTATTGTGTGATACTATGTCTTGTTGTTGTTATTGTGTGATGCTATGCCCACTCATTGAGCGGTGTTAGGTCTATGCACATATGGGGGATAGTACCATACCAAGTACATCTCAAGGTGTGTAAAAGGGTCCTTTACTTTACTTTACTTTACTGTTTTTGTTGTTGTTTGTGCTTTGGATATCTTTTTTACAGGACATCGCAGTCAACACCAGCATTTCTGCCACTGTGATCTCTTGGCAAGATTAAGTTCAGTAGTTTGCTATTGCTTTCTGATTGACTAGCACTGATACCAGCGCAAAACCAATGCCTCATGGTCTGCTGCCAAATCGCGCAGCTGTGTTTCGACCGAGGGTATATGGGATTATGAACAACTTCCATAAGTCCTTCACCACGGAGACTGGCTTACTTTACGTTACTCTAATTTATTTTACTTCAACTTTACTTTACCTATGACTGGATTATTGTTACTGTGTGATGTTATGACTGGAATTTGTTGTTGTGTGGTATGAAAATATGATTGTCAGAATTTGAATATAAGCAAGTGTTCTTAAGCAAAACTGTACACCACTACTGATGTACTTAGTTCAATGTAAATTAGAAAACAGTTCTACTTTTCAGGGAGATATAATGGTTCAATAAATTCTGTGTTCAAACATATGTTGTGCTTTAATTATGAAGTCATGTCTCCTAGTGTTGTATTTGCTAATGTTGTTAGCATTAGCCGTTCACCAGCTGTTGACCAATCTGTACAGAACTATTCTACAGAGTGTATTTTTGATGACTGTGCAGTGTTTGAAAATATTGCCAGTCCAAGTTTTGTATTTACCTATTATGTTGCATGAACTTTACCGAGGGTGAATATAAAACTTGGACAGGCAATATTTTCAAACAATGCAGTCATTAAAAATACACCCTTTATGTAGAGTATAAAGTAATTATATTATGCCTTGAGAGGTGTAGGGTAGTTGGTGCTATACCCACATTTTTGGTAAAATCAGCAATTGATAGGTAAGATGTTCAATATTCCAGCTGGTAATTTCCTGTTACCCATTTTAAGCTGGGCTGATCTGAGAGCCCTGGTTAATGAAAAAAATCCTACCCGAGGGAATGTTACATACATGCTAACCACAGCACTACACAGGCTCCCATACAGGGTACACACAAATAAACGACATGTAGATAATGGCTCCATGGCCTGAACCTTATAGTGGACTGGCCCCAATCTCCATGGCATCATCTATCCCAGCAATTGCCTCTGTCAGCTGCCTCATTTCCAGCTCTGCTCTCACACTGCACACACCTTGCATTCTCTCTGCCAAGAGTTACAGTGCACTTGGTGATATATTTAAACAGCAGATCAGAGAGCAATGCCAGCAACAATCTGAGATCATGGAATGTGTTTGGACAGCCCTGAAGTCTCACTGATATGACCAAATCACCCAATGAGTGCCAGAAGGCTGCCAGCGCATGAACTGATACATACTGTTGGAGTCTGGAGGTTGCGAAGAAGCATGATTGTCCACACCAACTGGCCAGGCACTCGATGATGATGGGGATGATAAGACAGTCTACCAGGTCAGAAATAATTTTAGTTTCTAGTTCCCAAACTAAAATAATCAGCTTCAATGGGGTTGACAGGACAGGAGGAATAGATTTTACTGACATAATTAGCAGTGACCAGCAGAGTTGGTGGCCCGCAGGTGACAATGTCCACTTATGAAGGCCAAGTATGTTTACAAAAACCTTCTCAGAGTGACTACTCTGGACACTGTCTAACATAACGATGAGTGCCTGACAGAGAAACTGTAGTTGATTAACACTGAAGCTGTGTTGTAAACACACTGTGTTGAAGTTTCTATGTGTTCCTTGTGAACTGTAAGCAGATGATCATGTTTCCCCCACAGCTATATCTCTGATGTGTCCTTGGTAGGCTTGACTAGAGATCTTTCGCTCCACTCAACCAACCCATCCAACATGTTCTCCTTCCATTGATATATTACTCCCAGTCTTCCTGATTCTCCAGACTTTTCTCTTTATCATCCTCAAGTGCCCTGCCAGCTGGCGTAGGTATTCATGTCTAGGTCTTTGGTATCTGGATCAACTCTGCTGATGATATTCCTCTATGCCACCGTCTCAATCCATCCAGCATCATTTCTCTTGGTCGGCCTCTGCCTCTCTTCCCTTTGATCTTTCCAGTTGTCACGATGTTCTCCAATGCCTCGCTTCTCATCACATGACCAAAGAAAGCTGTTTGTCTCTTTCTTATTGTTGTATATAGTGTTCTAGTTTCATTAGCCTGTTTCAGACAATCGTTGTTAGTTACTTTGGCAGTCCAAGGAATTCGCAACATTCGTTTCAGAAACCACACCTCTGTTGCTTCCAAGTTCTTCCTAATTTGTTCATTGCCAATGAATGCCAAATAATTTGTTCACTGCCATACAGCAAAACAGTTCTATATAGCATTTCAGCACTCTCTTTCTTACATTCAATGACGGTCTACAAGGTGTGGGCTGCGCCTGGTCCTGCAGCCAGCAGGGTTAGGATCGGCTAGCCTCTCCCAGGAGATGTGAAAAGTGAAAATCAGTAGCCTGCCGATGACCCGCAGACTACACAAGTCAACCACATCGCCACGTGGTGTAGACCGGGAAACCATAACCGCGAGGTCATGGGCTAACAGGGCTATGGCTCGCCATGGGGGATGGACCTATGCTACCAATGCCAAATCTGGATAATGACAGAAAAATAGAAAAGAAATATCACAACAGAAATGAGATTCCTGAGAAGAATACTCAATGTATCAAGAAGAGATAAGACCAGAAATGAAGAAATCAGGACTAAAGTGGGGGTTATAGCTGCGCTAGATTTTATTAGAAAGCAGCAAGTCAAATGGTTTGGCCATGCAACTAGATTACCAACTAACAGTATACCACAACAAGCAATGATGTACAGACCAGAGGGAAGCAGAGGAAGAGGCCAACCACGTAAATAATGAACGGAGGGAATAGCAGAGTCCATGGGAATATTGATACATGAAGCCCATAAACGGGCACTCTTTATACTTCACCTCGGCACCGCAAGGTACAAGAGGAACATGATGAGATGAGATGAATGATAGTGAGCAAATAATGACAACTGTCTTCTCTTGATGTGGAGATCATATCATCACCACGTGCATTGCCAACAGGTATAGGTGCTCATCTATCTCCACAGATCTTGGTCCTTAGTGTTATGGGTAGTTCTGTTGATGGTATTCCTCCATGCCACTGTCTTAAACAATCCAGCATTATTTTGGTCTGCCTCTGCTTTTTCTACCACTGATCTTTTCAGTTGTCATGATGTCTTCCAATGCCTCTTATGACAAGGAACATCATATATGTAAATGGACCTCCTGCAATACTTAGGATATTGGTCTTCTCAGTTGTCCATGAAATTCTTAGCATTCTATGAAGAAACCACATTATTATGGTGGCCTTAGGGTCACAACATCGGGACATAAATTGACCAAGACCTTGCAGAACCTCTCCATGGTGCAGTCTAACCACAGATTTTGTTGCCAGTCTGGCTATCATTCCAAAGGATTACCATGTTTCTATGCAGATGTGAAGCAGAAATACCTGTATTGCACACCCCTCTGGTTCCTGTGCTTGGAGATGGGAAAGAGAGCACTGCAACAGGTCCTCATGGTGAATGTACTTCAGTACCATGATGGGAGGTCTCTACACGATCCTCACCCTGACAAATGCAAGCTTGTTCAGAGCTGACACGACCTAAAAGTCAACACAACAGACTCAAGACTCAGAACTCCAGTCTTCCAGAGACTTTCAATCAACCAACAAACCATGAAGGCCTTTCTAGTTTATTTTTAATCTTGTAATTTCTTCGGGCCTAGGATTCAGAAGCATCATACAGAAACATGACAGTTTTAAACAGCAGTACCATACAAAAAAGTCAACCGTATTTGTTCTGATATGTATTTATCATTTTTGTGAATTATCACCTTTATAATACAAGTAATCTCATGTGGTAATCTGAATATTTTCTTAAACACAACAATCAACTTCAAAAGACTTCATGCAAATCCAATCATGAAAGAACATTTTAAAAAATTCAACAAACTTCACTGGTATGAAATGAAAATGAGTCTCAACGTTAAGAAGAAATAAGTAAAATCCAAAAGATTTGAGTATATTTAATCAAGATCCTTCATTTTGGCCAGGAACCAACCTGGAGAGTATTTTTTACAGAAGATGGGCAACTTCAAGGGGAGATCAGAATCAGATGCCAGAAGGAACACAGTGATACACCCAAGTGCCAACACAGAAACCAAAAGCAACTGGCCAACAACATGTTCATAGCCTGAGAAGCATTGTAATCAGAAGAGACAGACTGAGAAACGACGACACCAGGGAAGTGGTAGGAGCAACACCATGTATTGATTAAATAAAGAGTCAGAGAATAATGTCAACTAATGAGAATGGTCTGGAAATGCACTCCTGTATTCCAGAACTAAAGAACAACAGGTTACAGAGCACAAGGAAGACCTAGGAGAAGATGGAGCAATGACATCAACACCACCTTAAAACAATATAGGTTCATATTAACAGAGTAACATACCTGGCACTAGGACCTAAAGTGCAGCTCCTCACAATGCCTCATGGCAAAGTCTGAACCAGCACAAGAAGAAAAAGAGGTCTTCTACTGGTCTGACAGTTGTTAGACAAGACAAGATCAACAGGAAGGGTAGCATAACATTGAAATCATAAACAAGTAATCCTGGAAGAAACACAGACATTGCCCCATGATAAGATTCAATAATTTTTAATAAACGAGTCTCAAAATAAAATTCTTCTCTTTGTAACAGTATCTTCAAGATGAAGTCAACAATTTAAATAAAAACAATGATGGCACAATGATACTGTAGGGAATAAGATAACAGATTTAGTCTAAAGTTACAAGTGATTTATGGAAACATTTCAAATACAGGAAAACACATTCTGACACAATGGCATACTGGCAGTTTCTGAAACAATTTGTGCCAGCCAAATGTAGAGTCCACTAATAACATGTTGGTCACTTCGCTGCTGCCTGTTTGTGGTTCCAGGTTTTGTGGCAACATTCTTGTCATTTAACAAATTAAAGTATACAAATACATGGCATTTCAATTTCCATCAAGTTAAAAAAAAAATTAGTTGCATGTCCTTTACAGGATGTCACAATCAACCCTGACATTTTGATCATGATTTACTACGCAAGTTTGCGTTCAGTAGTTTGCCATACTATCCAAATGACTGATGCTCATCCCATTGTTAAAAATCAGCACAAGGCAGTCTGCTTCCAAATCATCTGCAGCTTATTTTGAGCGCAGTACACAGGATTGTGAATCACGGTCACCACAGATGTATGCTATCATAATTAACCTTCCAAGGAACACAACTAAGACTTGACATGGCTCAATGCGGCAAGTTATCTAGATTTCACTACTGAAACGGTGAATCATTGTATGCTTTATTATTGATTTTTCCCTCAACAATGCTTGTTTGTTTCATGTTCTATACCAAACGAGCAGAATTTAAGTTAACCCACGTGCTTGTACCATACAGTAGCTTATTGGGAGCTCAAGTCATCTCTTTACAAATATCCTCGATGGACATGTGACTACGAACAAACAAATGAACGAACAAACTTTATTTTAAAAGGGTCACTATGCTACCGCGACTACAAAACAAAATCTTTGATTCATGGGAAATAGTCAAGGTAATCAATATGTTGCCAGATACTGATGTAGGGCCATATGGCAAGCCAAATCTGATAATAGATAATATATTAGGTTGCAAATTAATGAACACAGATAACCAACTGGGCTCATCACTGTATTTTCTTTCGTCATTTATAATAAAATCTGGTAACAAGTGAAATATTTTGTGCATCAGAGTGATTTTACAACTTGGTTTCAAATGATCCGTGACCAGGAAAATTCTGACCAATTCAGTTCCAATGAACATACACAAATACTTTCTATTTATCGCTGCGCACTCTCTGAACTGTTGTAATCAACTGGTTTACAAGTCAACTACATCAGGATTTACTTCTTCTTGAAAAATGTGACCAAATCATAAATGCACAACTGCAAATGTGACCAAAACAAACATACAACTAAAATATGACCAAAACATATACAGCTAAAAGTGTGCACATTTTCAGGAAAACACATAATATTTTAGTAGTGTCAGAGCATGATAATGTTAGAATATGACATAGACAAGTTAAAATAACACCAACTAAACAACAGTACCACTAGAAAGTGACAGTTCAGTTCATATAAATTGTGGTAACAGACTTAACTATAAAATAAGAGGGGACAAAAATGAAACTGATCATTCTCAAGCTAAGGGAGACAAAAATGAAACTGATCATTCTCAAGCTAAGGGAGACAAAAATGAAACTGATCATTCTCAAACTAAGGGAGACAAAAATGAAACTGATCATTCTCAAGCTAAGGGAGACAAAAATGAAGTTTTTTTGGAGCGCTAGCTCACTTTGAATTCAAGCATAGTCCATACAAGCTATTCTTAGTAGCACTGGACTGAATTTTGTGTGTGGATTAGCTTTCCCTATTACCAGTGTCCCTCACCAAAGGGCGGACCCACTCCGACTTCAGATGTACTTGTAATTTACGTCCCAAAGTCAAGGACGAGAAGTCCACCAAAGAAACCATGCCTCCAAAAAAATTTCAGAAATATATCAATGTTCCCACTTTCTATAGAAGAGACACAAAAAAAAAAAAAACATTAGTGGCAAACAAAGGCAACCGATACCTCTATTACAATAAACATACTTTCACTGTTTCTCTGAAAATAAGACCCTTATCAAGTCTATTAGAAAACTCAACCAACACTGTTGCAGAGAAAGGGAGAGAGAGGGGGGAGAAAGAGAGATGGAGGGAGAGAGAGAGAGGGGGGGAGGGGAGAGAGAGGGATGTCCTACCCTGATGAAATCTATGCAGAGAAAGTAAACTTGCCCAAAGGTTTGGTTTGAAAAGGATCACTTTCATTGCACACGGATATCTCCAAAAGTGCTCCAGTATCCTCCCATAGATCAGACAAGCATAATCTCAGCACAGTGCACAAACTCCGTAGCCTTGGCAAGGATCCAAATGTATGTGTACAAGAATCACACACGATATACATTATTTGTGGCTAGTTTTCCATCTTTGACATGTTGCCCAGGCAGTAACTACTCAGTTTTCCAAGTCTGACATGTTGCCCAGGCAGTAACTACTCAGTTTTCCATCTTTGACATGTTGCCCAGGCAGTAACTACTCAGTTTTCCAAGTCTGACATGTTGCCCAGACAGTAACTACTCAGTTTTCCATCTTTGACATGTTGCCCAGGCAGTAACTACTCAGTTTTCCATCTTTGACATGTTGCCCAGGCAGTGTCTACTCAGCCTGCTCTTTTCAATGTCGAAGTGCTGATGAATTTTTAATGTGTACAATGTGCACACAGGTCCTCCCGAGCTGTTCACCCTTGTCTGAGAAGGTCAGATATCTGATCCACTACCCCAGGATCAGGGAGGCCCACACCATCCTTTTACTTGTTTTGTAAAATTCTAAACAGTCAACATCGTGAGATGAACCCGGTTTGTTTGAGCCAGAAGTGGACACCGGATAAAACTTCCACAAATGCAAGATAAAGTCAGACAACCAATATCTATGTAACTTCTGATCTACTCCATCACCTGAAACTTGCACAAATGTAAGATAAAGTCAGACAACTGATCTGTGAGTAAAGAGGTACCTCTCACTCTCCTTGAAAGAGGGCAGAGAAACACTTCTAAAAAATCCAGGAAAATAAACATTTTTCACTCACTTTTCAATGTGTGTTTATGCTGTACAAACCGTGAAAACTACTTTAACATCACCAAAACACAATCGTAAAACTGTCAATTCTGTAATCAACTGGTACCATTGGAACAATACCATTTTTCAAAATCAATTTACATTATATTGTACATTTGAATAAACAGGTAAGGTAAAATAAGAGTTCATATCTGTACATGTTAAAAATCAAATTTTGTTCTGTAAGTAAAGAAAAGGACCCCTCTTCACGTCATGAGACATATTGAGTATAAGGTGCCAGCCAATATTCTTAGACCAGTCGGCTCTCAATGAGCGATGTGCTCAACCTCATGCTGGCTGCCGTTACTTCCCAGGAGATCACCAGGTAGCCATTTTAGCTGGGTCTACATGGGGGGCCCTGGTCAATAAACAACAATCCTCTCCTCGAAGGGAATTCAAATACATACCCAGCAGGCTGGCAGGCAAGAATGCTAGCCACTGTTCCAACAACTCCCTGGAATTTGTTCAATATCACTGGCTTTCATTTATATATGAGAGGGCTTCAAATCAAAACCTTAAAAGTGTGATAGAAATTACACTAACCCTGTCATTGTCTTATAACCTGTCAGTATTGTTAAGGATGTCAAGAGTGTTAAGCATGTGGCATTATGGTGCAGGCAAAAATGGTGACATCATAAGGACAATTTAAAGATGGCTGCCCAACTTTTGACATGCACCAGAGAGGAGTAGCATTCTGTTACCCGTTTTTGGATCAGTAAAAGGGTAAAACCTATAGACATTTATTGGCGAATGGTCCAGTATGGTGATGAATGCCTGTCAGTCCAGCAAGTGTATGAGTGGAGTAGGAAATTTCAAAAGTCGTCACATCCTGCTCATAGCTGCTTTAAATCCTCACTTCAATATATTGGGCATTTTGTTCGCCCACGGGCCGTTCCCACACAAATCAGACAGGTATGCAGACAGCATCCACTCAGCGAGTTTTCAATTCGGACATGTATTTGTTGTTGTGCCCATCAGAGCTGTTCCAGGCACGACAGACATTCGGAAAACAACCTAGTCAGAGCTGTTCCGAACAAGAGCGGCATTCAGAGACTAGGTAGTCAGAGCTGTTCCTAGCACGAGAGACATTCGAACAAGACATTTCACTCGGACGTAAATGCGTAGTGCCAATTTTTTATTTTGCCACCCGTAGGATGGCACTTCCGACTTCGGCGGGCATTTTTAATGATGTTAGCCTTCCTCAGGTTTTGAGGCACGCTAGACTTATTGTTGTGATGTCGCCCACATCTCAGCTGGTCAAGATAGAACGGTCAAAGACATCATGGTCAGCCCTCAAGGGAAGGCAGGGGCAGACCATGGGCGTTTCTGCTATCCAAGGAGGCTTCCATTATTGCAGAGCCGGCACATACTGCTCTGAGACTGGGCTCACTCGAGGAATTAACATGGATCCAATTTGCCGACTTCCTTTACCTACATTGTTCTATTGACTAGAGGCTGTGCACCTCGGAGACCTGCTGCGGATGTGGGTATGGCCTGGCACGAAATTCACACTGTCTCCGTGGGAATTAGCATTCAATTAATGATAAATTGATCATATTCACAGAACAAATGATCAGAACTTAACCAAGCACAAGTGAATATTTACAAAGTAATTTTTTGACATTTGGATTTTTAAAAAAACGCAACATTGTACACATTAATCATGAACTATAACTTATGGTATCATGTAGTTCAACACAGAAACTCTCAAAATACAAATTATTCATAATAAATAACACAGAACATGACACACAAGGAGAAAGGCATCAGAGACAGAAAAGCAGTGTGAAAAATTTTTCTTCAGTTTCTTCCTCTAAAAAAAAAGCAGACAGTAGTTTCATAAACCAGTATAAACAGGTGGAGTAGTTTCTTCTCTGTAGGTCAGTGGCCGATGTTCACTTGATTCTGAGATTTGATTAGTCCGCCATTGGCGGTACGTTTTCACGACTTTGAAGACAACAAATGCTACTAGCAGGATGAAAACTGTTTGGGAAAATAAAGAAATACAAGAACTTACTAAAATAAATTAGTAATTTAACGGTTTTGAAAGATGTTAAGACATACAGATCAGAAAGAGTCAATTGGCAACTTTTGGCCACAATATGAGAAGAAAAACCGGAGCATATGGTAACAACTGGAAAGATTTATGAGAAGAGAGACAGAGGAAGACAACAAAAATGTCTGCACATAAACTGATACATTCTGTTGCAAATCACAAGCTGAGAAGCATGACAGCAAAATTCAGTCAGCAAGACACATGATGATGATGATGATGATGATGATGATGATGATGATGATGATGATGATGATGATGATGATGATGATTAAAACAAACTTTGTAGAAACGTGCAATTCAGTTTTGTTTTAAAACATATTGCTTTTTACAACAGACATAACTTAATATTCAAAATAAAATTATTCTACATTTCAAAGAAAACATCAAAATAGCCAATGTAGCATTGTGACTAGAAAACTTGCTTGTCGGCCCCAAAGAATCAAGTTTCATCTTCAAGAATGAAGGTCAACTATCTCATCAATTAAGTATTCAATACGACTTCAAAAGTAGATACAGCCAGGACAATATAAACAATTACAGTAACCCCAAGAGCAACGTTTGCCAGAGACCCCTGGGAATTGCTACCGGACTTAACAGAGTTTGAGTTTGCGTGATGCTTTCACCAGGGCGGTCAGCTTATCTAGGGAGACAGACCAAGCTAGATGGGATAAAACCCAGTGCAATGAAATCAATCCTCTTGTCATTAACCTCTTTTCTTTTCTAGAATGAGTATCAGAGAGGTGTCTGGGAAGGGAGTCGGTTACCCTACCTCCTAATGAGTATCATAGAGGTGTCTGGGAAGAGAGTCAGTTACTCTATCTCCTAATGAGTATCAGAGAGGTGTCTGGGAAGGGAGTCAGTTACCCTATCTCCTAATGAGTATCAGAGAGGTGTCTGGGAAGGGAGTCGGTTACCCTATCTCCTAATGAGTATCAGAGAGGGGTCTGGGAAGGGAGTCGGTTACCCTATCTCCTAATGAGTATCAGAGAGTGTGTCTGGGAAGGGAGTCGGTTACCCTACCTCCTAATGAGTATCAGAGAGGTGTCTGGGAAGGGAGTTCGGTTACCCTATCTCCTTAATGAGTACTCCAGAGAGGTGTCTGGGAAGGGAGGTCAGTTACCCTACCTGCCTAATGAGTATCATAACAGGTGTCTGGGAAGGGAGTGCGGTTACGTCTATCTCCTAATGAAGTATCAGAGAGGTGTCTGGGAAGGGAGTTCGGTACCCTACCCTCCTAAGAGTATAAGAGAGGTGTCTGGGAAGGGAAGTAGTTAGCCCTATCTCCTAATGAGTATCACAGAGGTGTCTGGGAAGGGAGTCGGTTTACCCTATCTCCTAATGAGTATCAGAGAAGGTGTCTGGTAAGGGAGTCGTAAAACTGTCAATTCTGTAATCAACTGGTACCATTGGAACAATACCATTTTTCAAAATCAATTTACATTATATTGTACATTTGAATAAACAGGTAAGGTAAAATAAGAGTTCACATCTGTACATGTTAAAAATCAAATTTTGTTCTGTAAGTAAAGAAAAGGACCCCTCTTCACGTCATGAGACATATTGAGTATAAGGTGCCAGCCAATATTCTTAGACCAGTCGGCTCTCAATGAGCGATGTGCTCAACCTCATGCTGGCTGCCGTTACTTCCCAGGAGATCACCAGGTAGCCATTTTAGCTGGGTCTACATGGGGGGCCCTGGTCAATAAACAACAATCCTCTCCTCGAAGGGAATTCAAATACATACCCAGCAGGCTGGCAGGCAAGAATGCTAGCCACTGTTCCAACAACTCCCTGGAATTTGTTCAATATCACTGGCTTTCATTTATATATGAGGGGGCTTCAAATCAAAACCTTAAAAGTGTGATAGAAATTACACTAACCCTGTCATTGTCTTATAACCTGTCAGTATTGTTAAGGATGTCAAGAGTGTTAAGCATGTGGCATTATGGTGCAGGCAAAAATGGTGACATCATAAGGACAATTTAAAGATGGCTGCCCAACTTTTGACATGCACCAGAGAGGAGTAGCATTCTGTTACCCGTTTTTGGATCAGTAAAAGGGTAAAACCTATAGACATTTATTGGCGAATGAAGGTCCAGTATGGTGATGAATGCCTGTCAGTCCAGCAAGTGTATGAGTGGAGTAGGAAATTTCAAAAGTCGTCACATCCTGCTCATAGCTGCTTTAAATCCTCACTTCAATATATTGGGCATTTTGTTCGCCCACGGGCCGTTCCCACACAAATCAGACAGGTATGCAGACAGCATCCACTCAGCGAGTTTTCAATTCGGACATGTGTTTGTTGTTGTGCCCATCAGAGCTGTTCCAGGCACGACAGACATTCGGAAAACAACCTAGTCAGAGCTGTTCCGAACAAGAGCGGCATTCAGAGACTAGGTAGTCAGAGCTGTTCCTAGCACGAGAGACATTCGAACAAGACATTTCACTCGGACGTAAATGCGTAGTGCCAATTTTTTATTTTGCCACCCGTAGGATGGCACTTCCGACTTCGGCGGGCATTTTTAATGATGTTAGCCTTCCTCAGGTTTTGAGGCACGCTAGACTTATTGTTGTGATGTCGCCCACATCTCAGCTGGTCAAGATAGAACGGTCAAAGACATCATGGTCAGCCCTCAAGGGAAGGCAGGGGCAGACCATGGGCGTTTCTGCTATCCAAGGAGGCTTCCATTATTGCAGAGCCGGCACATACTGCTCTGAGACTGGGCTCACTCGAGGAATTAACATGGATCCAATTTGCCGACTTCCTTTACCTACATTGTTCTATTGACTAGAGGCTGTGCACCTCGGAGACCTGCTGCGGATGTGGGTATGGCCTGGCACGAAATTCACACTGTCTCCGTGGGAATTAGCATTCAATTAATGATAAATTGATCATATTCACAGAACAAATGATCAGAACTTAACCAAGCACAAGTGAATATTTACAAAGTAATTTTTTGACATTTGGATTTTTAAAAAAACGCAACATTGTACACATTAATCATGAACTATAACTTATGGTATCATGTAGTTCAACACAGAAACTCTCAAAATACAAATTATTCATAATAAATAACACAGAACATGACACACAAGGAGAAAGGCATCAGAGACAGAAAAGCAGTGTGAAAAATTTTTCTTCAGTTTCTTCCACTAAAACAAAAGCAGACAGCAGTTTCATAAACCAGTGTAAACAGGTGGAGTAGTTTCTTCTCTGTAGGTCAGTGGCCGATGTTCACTTGATTCTGAGATTTGATTAGTCCGCCATTGGCGGTACGTTTTCACGACTTTGAAGACAACAAATGCTACTAGCAGGATGAAAACTGTTTGGGAAAATAAAGAAATACAAGAACTTACTAAAATAAATTAGTAATTTAACGGTTTTGAAAGATGTTAAGACATACAGATCAGAAAGAGTCAATTGGCAACTTTTGGCCACAATATGAGAAGAAAAACCGGAGCATATGGTAACAACTGGAAAGATTTATGAGAAGAGAGACAGAGGAAGACAACAAAAATGTCTGCACATAAACTGATACATTCTGTTGCAAATCACAAGCTGAGAAGCATGACAGCAAAATTCAGTCAGCAAGACACATGATGATGATGATGATGATGATGATGATGATGATGATGATGATGATGATGATGATGATGATGATTAAAACAAACTTTGTAGAAACGTGCAATTCAGTTTTGTTTTAAAACATATTGCTTTTTACAACAGACATAACTTAATATTCAAAATAAAATTATTCTACATTTCAAAGAAAACATCAAAATAGCCAATGTAGCATTGTGACTAGAAAACTTGCTTGTCGGCCCAAAGAATCAAGTTTCATCTTCAAGAATGAAGGTCAACTATCTCATCAATTAAGTATTCAATACGACTTCAAAAGTAGATACAGCCAGGACAATATAAACAATTACAGTAACCCCAAGAGCAACGTTTGCCAGAGACCCCTGGGAATTGCTACCGGACTTAACAGAGTTTGAGTTTTGCGTGATGCTTTCACCAGGCGGTCAGCTTATCTAGGGAGACAGACCAAGCTAGATGGGATAAAACCCAGTGCAATGAAATCAATCCTCTTGTCATTTAACCTCTTTTCTTTTCTAGAATGAGTATCAGAGAGGTGTCTGGGAAGGGAGTCGGTTACCCTACCTCCTAATGAGTATCATAGAGGTGTCTGGGAAGAGAGTCAGTTACTCTATCTCCTAATGAGTATCAGAGAGGTGTCTGGGAAGGGAGTCAGTTACCCTATCTCCTAATGAGTATCAGAGAGGTGTCTGGGAAGGGAGTCGGTTACCCTATCTCCTAATGAGTATCAGAGAGGGGTCTGGGAAGGGAGTCGGTTACCCTATCTCCTAATGAGTATCAGAGAGGTGTCTGGGAAGGGAGTCGGTTACCCTACCTCCTAATGAGTATCAGAGAGGTGTCTGGGAAGGGAGTCGGTTACCCTATCTCCTAATGAGTATCAGAGAGGTGTCTGGGAAGGGAGTCGGTTACCCTACCTCCTAATGAGTATCAGAGAGGTGTCTGGGAAGGGAGTCGGTTACCCTATCTCCTAATGAGTATCAGAGAGGTGTCTGGGAAGGGAGTCGGTTACCCTATCCTCCTAATGAGTATCAGAGAGGTGTCTGGGAAGGGAGTCGGTTACCCTATCTCCTAATGAGTATCAGAGAGGTGTCTGGGAAGGGAGTCGGTTACCCTATCCTCCTAATGAGTATCAGAGAGGTGTCTGGGAAGGGAGTCGGTTACCCTATCTCCTAATGAGTATCAGAGAGGTGTCTGGGAAGGGAGTCGGTTACCCTATCTCCTAATGAGTATCAGAGAGGTGTCTGGGAAGGGAGTCGGTTACCCTATCTCCTAATGAGTATCAGAGAGGTGTCTGGGAAGGGAGTCGGTTACCCTATCTCCTAATGAGTATCAGAGAGGTGTCTGGGAAGGGAGTCGGTTACCCTATCCTCCTAATGAGTATCAGAGAGGTGTCTGGGAAGGGAGTCGGTTACCCTACCTCCTAATGAGTATCAGAGAGGTGTCTGGGAAGGGAGTCGGTTACCCTACCTCCTAATGAGTATCAGAGAGGTGTCTGGGAAGGGAGTCGGTTACCCTACCTCCTAATGAGTATCAGAGAGGTGTCTGGGAAGGGAGTCGGTTACCCTATCTCCTAATGAGTATCAGAGAGGTGTCTGGGAAGGGAGTCGGTTACCCTATCTCCTAATGAGTATCAGAGAAGTCTCTGGGAAGGGAGTCGGTTACCCTATCTCCTAATGAGTATCAGAGAAGTCTCTGGGAAGGGAGTTGGTTACCCTATCTCCTAATGAGTATCAGAGAAGTCTCTGGGAAGGGAGTTGGTTACCCTATCTCCTAATGAGTATCAGAGAGGTGTCTGGGAAGGGAGTCGGTTACCCTACCTCCTAATGAGTATCAGAGAGGTGTCTGGGAAGGGAGTTGGTTACCCTATCTCCTAATGAGTATCAGAGAGGTGTCTGGGAAGGGAGTCAGTTACTCTATGTCCTAATGATATCACTACGTATATGGGAGCCACATTTGAACAGTGGCTAGCATGTTTGCCTGCCGGGGTCAGGTGTTTGAATTTGTGTTGAGATAGAAGTTTTGAAATAGACCTGGGCTCGCAGGTTGACCCAGCCTAAAATGGGTACCAGAAAATATCTTGGGAGGTAAAAGTGGCAGGAGTGACAGTGACCACGTGACCCCTCAAGTGCTGACTGATCTAGACAAATACTGGGCTTGCACCATTTGCCCAATACAAGGCATGTAAAATGGTCCTTTACAACTATCTCTTTCTGATGTTTGTGAGAAGTTGTCTTGTGTTTCCCATTTCTTTACTAAATGATTAGATAAAATATGACAGCAAATTTTCCCCTTTTTCAGGGGGCTGAGTGGTCTCAAGGTATGGTGTCTGCCTTGAGTGCTGGAGGTCCCGGTTCAACCCCCAGTGAGGCCCGGGATTTTTTCACGTGGACTTCTAGTAATAAAATTTCCCCTGGTCTCTGGGTAGTGAGATCGGACACCCGTATGTATTGTTGCGCACGTAAAAATTCCCTTGGCAGTTGGAAATCGAAAAAGAGTAGCCTAACAGCGCTGCCCGGGCAAAATTTCTAGTTAAAAATATACCCAAAGTATTTCAGGATCCTCGCCGGTGCTTAGGAGTTCGTGCACTGAGCTGAGTTTCTCCGGACTCAGGCTTGAGTTAGGAGAAGAACGGAGCACTTATGGGTTACACCCATGTGCCATGATGTTGATCCGTCGACTAAACTAAAAAAAAAAACTGACAGCAAATTTAAATTGTGTGTTTTTCAAGTTGGATAAATAATTCTGGATGCAGAGTAAAACAATTACAACAGGATTCTCTTTAACTTCATTTAAATATTTCTTTAATTTATTTCATTAACCCATTTTGTTAATAATCTCTTTCTTTTGGAGACCAGCACTGGCAATAGGGAAAGTTAATCCACTTGCAAAATTCACCCCAGGAGTAGCCACACGTATATGGGTGATGCCTGAGGTAAACAAAAAAAACTATTTCTCTGCCAGAAGAATGTAAACCTACTACTGACAGGTAATGTGTGGTCCCTTCTTCTGTGAGGATGCAAATGCTGGATAATGAGTTGTGAAATGGTGAAGAAACCAGAGACAGTGGAGACGAGGTTCTGGAGAAGCATGCTGAGAATATTGTGGAAACAAAAGAGAACAAACAATGAGGTGGAGGTCTCAGTATGATTGAATGGATAAGAGCGTTCATTCTTAAACATCCGGTGTGCTGATGCCAAGGTAAAGGGTTCAACCCCTACACCGGTCAGTTAGACTGAAATGTTGACTTCTCATCCTTGACTTGGGGATGTAAATTACAAGTACCTCTGAAGTTGGAGTGGGTTCGCCCGAGGGCAAGGGAAACTGGTAATAAGGAAAGCTAATCCACACGCAAAATTCAGTCCAGTGCTACTAGTGGTAGTGTGTATGGACTACCCTTGTGTTCAAAGTGAGCGAACACCAAAAATAATAAAAACACTGAGGTGCTGACATCTGCAAGTGTTACTAGATTACTCATCTGTTTGTTGTTTGTCCATCAAGAATGATGATGACCATTCACTTCATCCAGTGGGGTTAAAGTATGGAGCCGTGAGTTCTAAGATGGCTGGTAAGGTCTATTTTGGCTCGAAATGTTCTTTGACAATGTGGACAAAGATTGCTTGATGTTCCAGGAGGAGGATCTCCTGCAGCGATTTTTCTGTCCAACCTTTTTTTCACAGCTCTTGCAGTCCTGGTTGCTTCACAAGTGACTGCACCCTTGCATAATGATGTACGCCATGAATTTTGGTCTGTGCTAGCAGTCTCTCAAGTGTCGTGATAAATTCCAAAAGCTTTTAGTGAGATCTTCAGAGTGTCTTTAAAGCGTTTCCTCTGGCCGCCTTGGGAGCGTTTACCACAACGCAGCTCACCGTAAAAAATTTGTTTAGGGAGCATGTGATCTGGCATGTGAGTCATGTGACCAGCCCATCTAAACTATAAGGGAGTGGCCAGCTCCATGTCTTGCCGACTTTCCTCCCTAGACAATTCCCAGAAAGTTCTTGAAAGTCATGCAGTACTCATTTTGAGGCAAGGTTGATTTCAGAGCTCTACTGCCAAGAGAACAGGTTGATTTCAGAGCTCTGCTAAAAGAACAGGTTGTTTTCAGAGCTCTACTGCTAAAAGAACAGGCTGTTTTTAGAGCTCTGCTGCTAAAAGAACAGATTGATTTCACAGCTCTACTGCTAAAAGAAAAGGTTGATTTTAGAACTCTACTGCCCCCGGGATGGTTAACCCGGTCAACAAATGCCTGCAGAAGTCGGATGTGTCGGCCTAACGGCGCAAGAACGCAGCTTTGCTGTAAACAGGCACAACGCAATCACATCCGGAAAAAAAAAACTCTGGATGAACGCAGAAGAAGAACTCTACTGCTAAAAGAACAGGTTGATCTCACAGCTCTACTGCTAAAAGAACAGGTTGATTTCAGAGCTCTACTGCTAAAAGAACAGGTTGATTTCAGAGCTCTACTGCTAAAAGAACAGGTTGATTTCAGAGCTCTACCTCTAAAAGAATATGTTGATTTCATAGCTCTACTGGTAAAAGAACAGAATCCTGCAGCTGATAGGGATTGAACCTCAATCACTGTTTGGTAAGCAAGTGCACTAACCACTATGCACCACAAAAATGTGAATCTAAATACGAGAAAGACAAACCAATAAAGATATCAAATTATGTAATTAAAAACTAGTAACATGAAAGTGTGCCATTATTAATGGCTGTTGGAACAATAAGATACCAAAATAACACCCCCAACAAATGTTATTAAGACTTACTGCTACCAAAACTAACATACATACCACAATAAGTGCAATAAGATTTACTAACATAAACACAATAAGACTTACAACATTAACACCCACAATGAATGCAGTAACATTTCTTAACGATACCATTCAAAACTAATACAATAGAACTTAATAATACCAATACAATAAGACTTAACCAACACTAACACTCTCAATGAGTACAATAAACTTTCTTTACACTAGCGGTTTCAAGATACCGAGATATCGAGATACCGGTTTCAAGATGGCGACGGATGGTCGTGTTGTTTTGTGTTCGTTAACTTTTTCGCGACGGGGATGGATTTATTCATCTCTGGCGTGTAATTGGTGTGCCAGGATGTAAAACCAGGAGTTTCTACTCAAGATCTGCGCGGGTGCTACGGAGTTCGTGCATCGAGCGAAGCCATCCTTGAGTGAATTTTCAGCAGCGTGTGTGGTTCAAATCAGTCTGTGTTTACGTTTTTTCAACATGGCGGAACAACGTGTGTTTTCCGATGGGCCAGCAGTCAACATAACGAAGCGGCGTGGTAGCCGCGCAGGGAAAAAGAAACAAGGTAAGCGCGGAGGTTTGAGGCGTTTTAGACTCAAGTGTCACCGTCTAGGACTCAGGAACATCCGTATTCTATATTGGAACTGTGCCAGTGTAAAACAACGGGGCTCTATTTTAGAAACCCTAGTTTACAGGAACGACATTGTAGCACTCCAGGAGACGAGACTGGGCGATCAGCTACTCCGAATTGCCGGCTTCAAATGTTTCTACAACAGACGACATCTGGGAACGGCGATTCTCGTTCGCGACAGCATGGTGGCGTCAGAGCTAGACATGTCCAGTTGGGACAGTGACGATATACAAATACAGGCGTTGAGAGTTCATTCCAGTATACCATTCGTGTTGGTTAATGTTTATGCCCGCAATGCGAGTATGGACGCCCAGAAGTGGCAGTGCTTAAGTGGCATATTGGGCCAAGAGAGAAATGTTATTTTCTGTGGTGACTTCAACGCTAAGGGCAGAGCATGGGGAAACACTTCCTCCAATACACAAGGGGAGGAGCTCGAGACTGCACTGGAAACCATCGACCTGGTTTGTATTAACAGTGGCTGTGTCACCAGGACAGCAAGCCGTCCAGGCGATGAGGACAGTGCTATTGATCTGGCGCTAGTTTCACCTTCACTCACTACAGTGTGTAGATGGGGTGTCCTAGGACACCATGGCAGCGACCACCACCCGTGCAGCATATTGGTGGAGAAAGGCAGAACCAGGCAGCACAAGCTAAAGGTAAAGACTTTCCAGTATGACAGTACAGGGCAAGATGTGGTGAGTAAAATAAGACGTGACAAGCGCAGAACGTTTCAGGGCAGGAAAAAAAGCTGGGAGCAGCCACCGTGGTGGAGTTTCGAGGTGGAGAAGGCTTGGGTGGATAAGCGTAGTGCTGTAAGGAGATGGCAAAATGCCAAGAAGAACAGAGCTGGTCATCCTAGTCCCTGCTTGCACTTAGAAAGAGAGATGCACACAAAAGTAAGCTATTTCAAAAAACTGGTCAAGGTGGTTAAAAGCGAAAAATGGGCAGAGGTGTGTCAAAGAGTAAGCACAGACAAGTCACTGAAATTGTTCTGGCGACTACATAAAAGCATGAGTGGTGTAGTCAAGAATAAGAGCATTTCAGACTTCCAAGGTGCTGACCTCACCTGGCAGAGGACTGACGAGGACAAGGGCAAAGCCCTCTTTGAACGCTACCTTGAGCAGGGCAACCAGACAGACATGGGAGGCCGAAATCTGGCCAAGGAGGTCACCTCAGACAGATGCAAGGCCCAGAACACTTCGGAGGAAGACACAGTGACAGTGAAAGAAATCAAGGCTGTGCTTCGACGATCAAAAAACAGTGCTCCAGGTCCTGATGGCATAAGATACGACGACATAAATAGGTGTACCGACAATGAGCTAGAGAAATTAGCAGACATGTACAACAACAGTATAGGGAGTGCTAGCATCAAGGAGGAATGGTTACACAGCTATCTGATTCCCTTGCCGAAGCCTGACAAAGACCACAAAAAAATTCAGGGATATCGAATTATAACCATGCAGAATACAATAGGCAAGCTGCTGGAGAAGGTAATTGCCAGGAAAATATCAAGCCAACTAGAGAGGCAAGGTGTTTTCCCACCTACCCTGGGTGGGTACCGTCCAAAAAGAGAAACCTGGACCAATGCAGCAGTCTTTGCCCAGGATGTCTATGAAGGTTTCCACGCAGGCACTGAAACCGTTGCTGCAGCGATTGATCTTGAGGACGCATACAACAGAGTACCACTGGATTTTTTAATGTTTCAGCTTCTTGAACTAAACGTAAGTCCATTCCTCCTTAGTTGGATCGCTGCAGCCCTCTACCAACGGAAAGTAGTTTTTAGATGTGGCAGTTGGACTTCGGAACCAACAACAATATATCCTGGCCTACCACAGGGATCGCCATTATCTCCGGTACTGTTCAACGCCCACACAGTGAGAATCACCAGTGAGCAGATCACTGGACCTGGCAGGACATTGTCGTATGCCGATGATGTTTTAGTGTATCGTCAGGGTAAGGATAGAGAGGAGGTTGCTGTGGAACTACAAACCGAACTCAATCGCATAAGTACTTGGTGTGATGAAGCTGGGGCAATGGTCAACCCAACAAAGGCAACAGTGACTTGGTTCTCGTTGAATAATCATATTGTCAACAATCCAACACCAACTGTAATGCTGTGTTCAGAGACGGTGGAAAGAACGCAGGCAATGAATTACCTGGGAATACGGTTTGATCGAAGCCTTGCTTATAATGTGCACATAGACCAGGTGATAACAAAGGCCAAGCGGGGTTTGGCAGCGATGCGGGTGATGGCGGCAGCAAACTGTGAGCAGCGCCATCTATGTCTTCTGTACGAGGGGCTGGTCATGTCTGTTTTGGAGTATGCAATGGCAATCCTGACTCTCAGCCATAAGCAGATAGAAAGGATGGAAAGGATACAGAATGAAGCAATGCGCATTATTCTTGGATGTACAAGAGATACAGCATGCAGGGCGATGCGCTACCTTCTTGATTTTCCAACCATTGAAGAGAGAATACAAGTTTGCAGGGCACGCGCCTACCTCAAAATTAACGCAAACACACAACATCCACTGCATAGTGAAATTAGGAAGGTGAAGGGCAGCAGGTTAAAAAGAGGACGGTCGTGGATGGGTCAAGCCGAAGACATTCTTCAACAGGTGTGTTCACTTGAGGACTTAGAACCTGGCGAGGAGTGGGTGCAAGTGCCAACAGACTTCTGCACATCCTTTTCAGTTTGCATCCAACTAGATAGAAAATGCAGACAAGAAAATCCGGCTGCTGTTGAGGCTGAAGTACAAGCGTTGATTTTCGAGAATTCGCTAGACGGTGACGCGGTCATCTACACAGATGGGTCGGTCGTCCGACATGTGAGAAGCTCATGGGCCTTTACAGCTCGGGCCGGAGGGAGAATTGTGAAGGAGGACTCTGGTGCTTTCACTGAAACCACAAGTAGCCTGACCATGGAAGTCATGGCAGTAAGTAAAGCAATAACATGGCTCGAGACACAGACATTCACTAGGGCTTGTTTCCTTAGCGACTCAATGAACATGATCAAGAGGATAGAGGAGGGGTCGATCCGAAGAGAGTGGTTGCTGCCTCTGAAGCGGTCTCGGCTGGCAAAGATTAGTTTCATCTTCGTGCCAGGTCATGCGGGAGTACAAGGAAATGAGCGGGCTGACAAGCTCGCAGGTGAGGCTACTGTGGAGGGCGGACGCGCCATGGACCAGGCTGACATTCTGAATGCTCTACGAGAAGTGAGACTTTTGCGAGAACCAAGTGATGACTGTGAATCTACAACAATGGCCAGACTGCGGGAGCAGCAAATTAAAAGAGGGGTGGCCAAACAAGAACACTACGCAGGAAGCCAAAGAAGATTGATAAACCAACACAGAACTGGCGTCGTTAGCCGCTACACGCTGCGGGATTTGCTGAGGAGGGGATCCGAGCACTTATGGACTGAATGGTTCGATGTGCAACGAGGATGATCTGTCGACTAACTAACTAACTAACTTCTTTACACTAACACCCATCATGAGTAAACAAACTTTACCAACATTCACACCCACAGTGAATACAACACAACTTTACATCACTAACACCCACAGTGAATACAACAAAACTTACCAACACTAACACCCGCTATGAGTGCAAGAAGACTTGGTGATGCCTTACAATCCAAGTCCCCTGTATCAATCTCAAAGAAAGGTGCCTGACACCAGATCGGAGATAAGCTGCCTGCAGGGCAGTATGCTCCACTTGGACAACTGACAGGCGGGCGGTTATTTTGCTGTAGACATGGTAAGGGAATTAAAACCACTGTTCTGTAAAATATTAGAATAACAAGTACTTGTTTTCTTTCCGCCTGTCTCATGGCTACTAAAACAACATCAGGCACAATGAACATGAATTAATAAAGTGCTCGCAAAAAAATTATACATAAAGAAGCCATGTTTGCAAGCCATTTAGGCATGCCACTGAATTAAGGGCATTCAAAGGATGATTTTTAAGCATTATGCCGGCCGCCTTACACTTTCATGAATCACATGGACCCATTTTATAAAGCTGGTTTAACCCCAGAATCAAACAGGTAAGAGGAAATGAATCCAGGTCACTACGGGAGATTTACTTTTATTGCAACATAAAACAAGGAACAAAATGTAGTCAACAAGTATTTCTGGACAACCAATAAATTGCAACATAAAACAAGGAACAAAATGTAGTCAACAAGTATTTCTGGACAACCAATAAATTGCAACATAAAACAAGGAACAAAATGTAGTCAACAAGCATCTCAGGACTGCTATTTAACTGCAAGATAGTTTAATCTTCGGCCTAACACTCAACACCCCATATGTCCAGGCCTAGAATAGGTGGTGGCCTAACACTCAACACCTCATATGTCCAGGCCTAGAATAGGTGGTGGCCTAACACTCAACACCTCATATGTCCAGGCCTAGAATAGGTGGTGGCCTAACACTCAACACCTCATATGTCCAGGCCTAGAATAGGTGGTGACCTAACACTCAACACCTCATATGTCCAGGCCTAGAATAGGTGGTGGCCTAACACTCAACACCTCATATGTCCAGGCCTAGAATAGGTGGTGGCCTAACACTCAACACTTCACATGTCCAGGCCTAGAATAGGTGGTGGCCTAACACTCAACACCTCATATGTCCAGGCCTAGAATAGGTGGTGGCCTAACACTCAACACCTCATATGTCCAGGCCTAGAATAGGTGGTGGCCTAACACTCAACACTTCACATGTCCAGGCCTAGAATAGGTGGTGGCCTAACACTCAACACCTCATATGTCCAGGCCTAGAATAGGTGGTGGCCTAACACTCAACACTTCACATGTCCAGGCCTAGAATAGGTGGTGGCCTAACACTCAACACCTCATATGTCCAGGCCTAGAATAGGTGGTGGCCTAACACTCAACACCTCATATGTCCAGGCCTAGAATAGGTGGTGGCCTAACACTCAACACCTCATATGTCCAGGCCTAGAATAGGTGGTGGCCTAACACTCAACACTTCACATGTCCAGGCCTAGAATAGGTGGTGACCTAACACTCAACACCTCATATGTCCAGGCCTAGAATAGGTGGTGACCTAACACTCAACACCTCATATGTCCAGGCCTAGAGTAGGTGGTGACCTAACACTCAACACCTCATATGTCCAGGCCTAGAATAGGTGGTGGCCTATCACTCAACACCTCATATGTCCAGGCCTAGAATAGGTGGTGGCCTAACACTCAACACCCCATATGTCCAGGCCTAGAATAGGTGGTGGCCTAACACTCAACACCTCATATGTCCAGGCCTAGAGTAGGTGGTGGCCTAACACTCAGCATCCCATATGTCCAGGCCTAGAATAGGTGGTGGCCTAACACTCAACCACTCATATGTCCAGGCCTAGAATAGGTGGTGGCCTAACACTCAACACTTCACATGTCCAGGCCTAGAATAGGTGGTGGCCTATCACTCAACACCTCATATGTCCAGGCCTAGAATAGGTGGTGGCCTAACACTCAACACCCCATATGTCCAGGCCTAGAATAGGTGGTGGCCTAACACTCAACACCTCATATGTCCAGGCCTAGAGTAGGTGGTGGCCTAACACTCAACATCCCATATGTCCAGGCCTAGAATAGGTGGTGGCCTATCACTCAACACCTCATATGTCCAGGCCTAGAATAGGTGGTGGCCTAACACTCAACACCTCATATGTCCAGGCCTAGAGTAGGTGGTGGCCTAACACTCAACATCCCATATGTCCAGGCCTAGAATAGGTGGTGGCCTAACACTCAACACCTCATATGTCCAGGCCTAGAATAGGTGGTGGCATATCACTCAACACCTCAATGGCAGTATCTTGTTTACCCACATAACAAGAGTATTATGGTATGTGTGATTCTGTACAGACACATTTGGATCCTTGCTGGTGCTATGGAGTCTGTCAACTGTGATGAGATTCTCCTGATGTGATTTATGGGAGGAGATTGGTGAAGCCAAAACCAAACCCAAACCAAAACATTATCATAGTGCTGAATCTATTTAACTCGAGTTCTTAGGTCTGTCTAATGTCAATATCTGCTATACTTGGTATTACTTACTATTTCAATCACTTATTTCAATCACTCATTACACACTTTTTGTGGCCTGTGTCCTGAGTTTCAGTATTCTATCTAACCTTATTAGATTATGACACAGTTCATTCACACATAACATTATAAAATATCTTACAAAATGTATGTTGTAAATTTATAAATAAAAAGTAAAGAAGTAAAGACAAAAGTATTATAATTCCCTAGTACTAATGAGACAAAAGTATTATAATTCCATATTAGAAACTTGACAAAATCATAATTTTTTGGCCCATTAACCCTAAAAAAACTCACTCTAAGCCGCAGTCATATCTTTAGCTAGCTCATACAGCTTTGCCCAGATAATTTGATAACTAATCAGTCTTTGCCCAGATAATTTGATAACTAATCAGTCTTTGCCCAGATAATTTGGTAACTAATCAGTTTTTGCCCAGATAATTTGGTAACTAATCAGTCTTTGCCCAGATAATTTCTTCTTCTTCTTCTTCGTTCATCCGGAGTTTTTTTTCGGATGTGATTGCGTTGTGCCTGTTTACAGCAGAGCTGCGTTCTTGCGCCGTTAGGCCGACACATCCGACTTCTGCGGGCATTTGTTGACCGGGTTAACCTTCCCGGGGGTTTCTTAGGACGTTTGACTCTCACTGTTGTGGTGTTATCCCCCATCCCAGCTGGTCCATATAGAACAGCCAAAGATCCTGGTCAGCCCTCAAGGGAAGGCAGGGGCAGACCATGGGCATTCCCCGCCATCCAAGGAGGCTTCCATACTTGCAGAGCCGATACATAGCGCTCTGGTACTGGGCTCACCCAAGGAATCGTCACGTCCTGCACATGGCTGCTTAGCCTCACTTCCGTATATTGAGCCTTCCGTTCACCATAGGCTGTTCTTCCGGAAACCAGCAGTATGCAGTCTGCAGATGACATCCACACAGTGAGCTTTCGATTCGGACTTTCCACGTAATGGATTTGCTATCCAAGCAATATTCCATTTCATGCCACTAGGACACTTTTCCACCTTTTATGAAGCCCACACAATGGGCTTTTGATTCAGACTTTCCACGTAATGGATTTGCTATCAAGCAATATTCCATTTCGTGCCACTAGGACACTTTTCCACCTTTTATGAAGCCCACACAGCGAGCTTTCGATTTGGACTTTCCACATAATGGATTTGCTATCCAAGCAATATTTCATTTCATGCCTCTGGGTCTTCATGAACCATTAAATGTCAACCTGTATGTAGTTAAAGTAAGCTGCGGTCAACTTGAGCTTGTTGATATCTCCATAGAGCTTGTCCTCAAATGAAGCAGGTGTGGGCCAAAATATCTTTCTCTGTTCTGCATACGTTGGGCAATCCTGCAGCAAATGTTTTGCTGTCATTTTTCCAGTTCTACAATTACATTCATCAGTATCTCCTATCTTTAGTTTATTGAACAAGTGGTATTTCAGCCTGTTATGTCCTGTGCGGAGTCTGAAGATTGCTACTTGTTCTCTTCGGTCGAGTTTGTAATATGCATCATCCTTCTGATGGCCTGGATGCTCAGATTCCCATTTGGTTCTATAAGTGCTTTTTATCAACCTCTTTGCCTCATTATAGGTTATGTCTATGTCAGGCTGTGGTAGTCGTCCGCCCTCTTTTGCCAGTCTGTCAGCCTCTTCGTTTCCAGGTATACTGCAATGTGATGGGATCCACTGTATTACAACTTTTTTGGATTTCTGGCATAGACCATGGAGTGCTGCTCTTAGGTCAGTTAGTTCTGTGCTGTTATTGCTCTTGAGTATTGAGACAGCTGACTTTGCATCTGTGAAGATAGCTATTTGCTTCTCTTTATTTTCCTCCATCAGGAGCATTTCTGCTGCAGTTTTCAAAGCCTCTACCTCCGCTTTGAAGTTACTTGAAAATTTTCCAGTTGCCATTGAATGTGTTTTTTTCACTCCATTTTTTAAATTTAGGAGAATTCCTCCTCCTCCATTCTCTATTGAATTTTTGGCTGATCCATCTGTATATGCATGGGTCCAATTCCTGCTTGGGTAATGTTCTTTTATGTAGTTTAGGGTTATTTCTCTTCTTTCGGTTTCATGCTGAGTGTTCTTTTTCTCAATACCAGGAATGTTTTCTATCATCTCAGGCAGTTGCTGCTGTCTCCAAGCTGGGAAGTTGTGTGCATTGTGTATGGGCTTGACTGTTGATATGTTAAGTATAGGATCTGCCCTAATCCTTCGTTTTGCAGTTTCTACAAAGTTGCTACGCTTCAGTCTTCCCTTTCCAAAACCATTAAATCTGTTGTACATAGGGTGGTCTGTCAATCTTCTAAATTTTTCTGCTTGTTGCTGGGCTCTGCTATCTCTTCTATCCTGCATTGGTTGTAAACAAGTGATCTTTTCTAGTTCATTAATAGGCGTTGTCTTCAGGCTTCCAGTTATGATTCGCATGCCTTGGTTTTGGACTCTACTTATTTTGTTAAAGTTTGACTTAGCTGCTGTTGCCCAAGCTGCAATGCCATATTCCAGTACTGGCCTCACCCGTCCAGTATATAACTTCTTGAGAACTTTCTCATCTGCTCCCCACGTTGTACCAGCAAGCTTTTTCATGATTGCCATTCTCTGCCTTGCTCTTGTTCGATTTTTCTCAACCTGTGTCTTCCATGTCAGGCGACGATCAAAGGTGACTCCTAGATAGTTTGGATTTTCTTCATGGCGCAATATTTTTCCATTCAATACCAGCTTAGGTTGCTGAGTTTTATTTGAGAGGGAGAACACTGTGCATGTTGTTTTCTCCTCACTTATCTTCACTAGCCATGATTTTGACCAGTCCTCTAGCGCTAATAAGGCTTGCTGTATTCTGCTGTTAGCTGTACTAATATATTCTTCAGATGTCCATATGGCTAGGTCATCTGCAAAGGAGGATGTGTGTACTCTGGCTGGAAAATTTTCTGTGATGTCATTTATATATGCTAGGAATAATGTTGGTGAAAGAACTCCTCCTTGGGGGACACCTTGCTCCAGCAGCATCATTTTGCTTGTTTGTCCTTGTACTTTTGTCCTGGCAGTTCTGTTCTCAAGGTAGTGGCTGATCCATTTATACATTTTTCCACAAACATGCATGTTTTGCAGTTTTACTTTCAGTCCTTCCTTCCATACTTTATCAAATGCTTTTTCTAAATCTATCCAGACTGCTAGTGTGTGCTTTTTCTCTTGGAAGGCATCCTCTATTTCCTGAGCTATATAGGTTATTTGATCTTCAGTGGATCTGTATTTTCTGAATCCTGCTTGGTGTGGTGTTAAGAGTTTGTTTTCTTCCAGATGCCATGTTAGCCTGCCATTGATAATGCGTTCCATTAATTTTCCTACACAGCTCAGTAGACTGATAGGTCGATAGCCATTTGGTTCTTCCAGGTCTTTTCCTTTCTTTGGGACTGGTATTAGTATAGCTTCCTTCCATGCCTGTGGGACTATTCCTCTCTTCCAGCTGTTATTTAGGACTGCTAGTAGTTTCTTCTTTGCCTTGGTGCCTAGTCCTATTAGCATTTCATTTGTGATTCCATCCTTTCCTGGTGATTTCTTCTTTTTTAGGGTATTCATTGCCTGTTCCATTTCTTCCATTGTTAGATTTGCCATCATATATTCTGCTGCTGTCTCTTTATTTCTATGATGTATCTGTTTGTCTTTGATTGCTTTCTTCTGTTCGGTTGTAATATCAATGTGGTTTGCATTTGCATAGTGTTCCATTAGTGCATTTGCAGCCTTTTTGCCTGTAAGCAAGGCATTTCCTTGTTTAATTGTTATTTGTTTGTTTCTAGGTCCTTCATTGTTCATGGCTTTCACTAGTTTCCATAGTTTGTTTCCATCCCTGTCAAAATTCAGGTTTTCTGTTTTTTCCCTCCAACAATCTCTTCTTGTTTGATTTACTGTTCTTTTATATTTTGCTGAGATGGCTTTGAGAGAGATGTTTGCTTCAATTGTTTGTTCTCTCTCTGCTGTCTTCCTGGCATCTTCAACTTTGTCCTCCAAACTTTGTAGTTCTTCAGTCCAGTATGGTTTGTAATTTTTCCTCGCTCCTCTTGGAATGGACTCAGTGGCTGCCTGTATTATCGCTCTGTTTAGACTTTCCACCATTTGCTTTATGTTGCCATATCGTGTATTTATGTTTTCACAATATTTGTCTGTTAGTATGGCAAATCTGTCCCAATCTGCTCGTTTGTAATTCCAGCGGGGCAAGGGCTTTTGCTCCTGTGGAACATACTCCATATTCATTTCAAGCTTGATTGGTCTGTGGTCACTACCTGCTATTTGGTCCAGCACATGGCGATCGATTTTGTGGAGGATGTCTCCTGTGCAGAAAGCTAAGTCTGGAGTAGAAGTGGTAAGCCATCTTCTGGAGTAGAAGCTCGGTGTGTCATCCGCTTTGTTGAGTAGATGGAGATTTGAGTCTATTTCCCAGTCCTCCAATTCATCTCCTCTTTTGTCAGTATCTGGGTATCCCCATCTTTCTGAACGGCTATTAAAGTCTCCGACAATAATGCAGTTTGTGTCAGTTATTTTCATGTTTGAGAGTGTAAGGTCCTTATCTGCTGGGCTATACAGATTGTAGATTCTTATTTTCACGTCCTTTATCATTATGTCAACACCTATAATTTCCGTTTGGTTGTCAGAGATCACAGATACTTCGCTGCAAGGTATTGTATTTCGTGTAAGTATTAGAACTCCTCCTTTGTGTCCTTCGCGGTCGAAACGTGTGGCCTGATATCCCCTGACTGAGAATTTGTGATTGGCGTTGAGGTGTGTCTCTTGAATGCATGCCACATCTATTCTATCTTTATGAAGACGATGTGTTAGGGAGTCTTTCTTCTTGTAAACTCCTTCGGCATTCCACTGTAGTATGTTGAGTGTCCGGGGTATTTGGTCAATAGCTCTTAACCTACTCCTCTGTGCCTTGACTCCACAGCACAGGGGAAGGTGACCACCAGTAGTCATGGGTGGACCCCCTCGAGGCAGGGGGCCCGGCACTATCACCGCCTGATGGGACTTCACGGGATTAGCACCATATCGATTAATTTTGATTTGTGACATCATGAATTAAGTTACGTTGCACTGCTTTGTCAAGCCTGTGGCTCAGTACATCCGATTTCGACAAGCATTTATTCGGGATGCTTTCCCTAGCCTTTGACTGTCCCCAGTCTACCTACAAGGCAGCAGGTTTCACGTTGCACTGCTTTGTCAAGCCTGTGGCTCAGTACATCCGATTTCGACAAGCATGTATTTGGGGTGCTTTCCCTAGCCTTTGACTGTCCCCAGTCTACCTACAAGGCAGCAGGTTTGTGTGTCTCTTCGTCTGGTCCCTCTCCCTTGACCTGTCCGACATGGGTGGCCCTACCAGTAGCTGTGCTACCGTCGGCATAGCTCTTGGGGTCATTGGGACGCACAAGCCCCTCTACCTCGTCACGGTGGACACACAGCAGAGGGGCCCAGATAATTTGATAACTAATCAGTCTTTGCCCAGATAATTTGGTAACTAATCAGTCTTTGCCCAGATAATTTGGTAACTAATCAGTCTTTGCCCAGATAATTTGATAACTAATCAGTCTTTGCCCAGATAATTTGATAACTAATCAGTCTTTGCCCAAATAATTTGGTAACTAATCAGTTGTCTACAAATCTAGAAGTCTAAATACCTTACCGGACAGTAATACCTCACTGGGCACTGAGTACACATCACAGCTCCACTGGAGGTATTGTAGTAGCCTCGCTCACATGGAATGCATGTAGAGGCATCACTGGTAGGTTTATATGTCCCTGCAAATGACAAGAATCTAAAACATTAACTTCCCAGGAAAGCGGTTCTTTAACCCCAACAATACTTGTAATAATCAAAGTTTATGTAACTCAAATAATTTATTGCAAAGCTTCAACCATTCACAGTCCAGAGTTGTTTAAAATGGACCCTGTTGATCTCAGGTTTCACTGGTGTAGCAGTTCAATGGCAGTTATTACCAAAGTCTGCTTCATAGTTGGAGCAGTTTTAACCACAAGAGGGTCTCTCTGGGTACTTAATGGAAATGCCACATCCTGCAAAGGAGGTGGCTGTCAGGGTGTTGGGAATGTAGGTACAGGACATAGAGAGGACAAGGGACAGAATAGAGTCAGAATGACATAGTTAAGGACATACAAGACATAGGTAAGGACATTGACCGTATGGTCAATATAATAGAGACAGGACATAAGTTAGGACACAGAGTGGTCATAAGACAGGACATCTACAAGACAGTAGATAGAGTGGAGACAGGACTTAGGTGGGGATACAGACGTGTCATAGACAGGATACCGGTAGGACAAGACTTGGTGACAGGAGGGGACATAAGTTCACGGAACACTGCCCTGAACAGATTAGACGTCAGTGCATTGAATAACCTAACCTAACACGGACGGACTGCAGTACGACGTGACTGCTGTGACAGCACGGGGGTCACGAATGGCTCGGGGTCCAAGGACCACGAATCCAGCCAACCAGCTTGACCATGTCAGACGGGACCCAGACAGTTTCAGGGGAGGATGTTGTGTTTTTCTGAGCAAGTGAAATGGCTTTTGCGAGAGTGCTAGGTTGAAGAGAGCGAATGTAAGACTTATGTAATTGATTGTGTGCTATGAGCGTATGTAAGGTGGCATTTGTATGTATATATATATATATATATATATATATATATATATATATATATATATATATATATATATATATATATATATTGGAGTTATTGCCTGTGTGCGAATTGCAACTGTGATCAGGTTCACCTGAATAAATATCCAGTGTGGACAGAACCATATGCACGACTGACGTTTTTCCTTGAGTGTGTATGAAGGAGTTAGAATACTTGTGTGCGTGTTAAACGCTGACAAGTACAACTTAAAGTGGTGTCAGAAGTGTGCAATAGATTGACTGAATGAATCCAATAACCACAACTTAAAGTGTAAAGTGGTGTCAGAAGTTAACAATCGAATGATTGTATAAATCCAAAAGCCAGAATGTATGGATAATAACAACTTAAAGTGGTGTCAGAAATGTGCAATCGAATGATTGAATGAATCCAATAACCACAACTTAAAGTAAAGCAAGAATTTGAAGTGATAAGTGGATTGTGAAAATTACAACTTAAAGTGGTTAACAACCTGAGTGTAAAAGTGAGTGAAGATACTGACTGAAAGTAAAAACATATGTACATTTGATGAATTGATATGAAATTAATATGCGTCATGTTTTCAGGTTGACGTTTCAGTTGATGTTCCATGGGCGGTGAAAACAACAATACATAACTAAACACGACAGAAGACAAGACGACCGACAAAATTCACAAACATATATAACACATTTAATTCCCCTCCTCTGAATTATCGACTTGACAGACACAAAAAAATTCCCCCCCCCCCTAAATTTCTGTTACTAATTGTTGCTCTTCTGCAAAACAGAAGTATGGCTAGAAAATAGAGTTGATGTTAACAACCCAGAGTATATACCAGCTTGAGCAGTAAGTCATCCGAGTAACACAGAGTGAAACAGCTGAAATTGATTGAATTCAGATAAGTAACCCATTTTTTCTGATAGTGCATTTAAAGAAGCACGCTAATTTCTGTAATGTTGAACCATCTGTGTGTGCCTGGACTGCCGATACTGAATACATATTTATGGTGTTCATGGCACATGTCTTTAGAACTTCAGGAAGTGAATCCTTATTGACCATATTGTCAAGTAGTTTTGTTTTTAAACACAGATGCCACAAAAATATCTTGCACAATTTATTTCCTGGCATATTTCGGTACAACTCACCAGGTTACGTATCATATGAAGTGAATAATACTTCAGCTGAAACAATTAAAACACATAGTCACATGTATTGTTCGAATGTGGAACATCTGTTATCCCCACGGTAATTTCAAATTTACAACGAACTCTGTTAACACAAAACCGGTTGGAACCACCTAATTGCTAACGCCTCACTATATTTGAGCAACTGTTTATTGTTCGTTGAATGCAGTATTAAAAACGCTTTTCCTCTGTCTACAGTATGAGTGCATTTTATTAGGTGTTGAGAAATAGATGATCATGGCGTTTAATAGCCTTTCGGCTGCACAGGGATTCCTAAAAACTAATTAACTCTCTTGTAGTTTTCTTTTCGATAGATGGCAAGTGGAAGTTATCAGGGGCCCAGAAAATTTCAGCCCCTTTTCTTTTTCTTGTGGGAGTGGTGCTTGTCCATGTCTTCTTTAGCTAAATCCAAGTGAGATTGAAGTTTCAATCTGCATGTTTGTTTTCAGATATCAATGTTGACTGATTGGACGGCCATTATCTTGTCTCTGTCCCTTTCTACTGTGTTAATTCTCTCTTCCACCTGATGTCTTAGTGGCTCTATGCTGGTAGCTATATTTTATGCATCTATCTTATTCATCCACCGATAAGTCTGACACCCTTGTTGTGCAAACAGCCAGAAATGAGACGGTGATAATGCTCACAAAGAAAAGGTTGTAATCCATTATTGACCTAACATGGCTGAGATATACGTGGTTCAAATGTGTTTGTCTGTGCCCCAAGTGGTGCTTGCAAGCCATTTGACAAGATTCAGATGACTGTTGGCTTTACCCCTGAGATTCTTGATATGCCCGTTTAGTTTCAGCTGGCTATCCAGTTTTACCCACACACAGACAAGGAAGTCCTCTTTTTTTTAAGTCTCCACATTCAACCTAATGCTTATGGCTCTCTTTGCTGACTTTTGGCTTTGAGAGTTTGAGAGGAGATGGTGTATACAGTGTTCAGTGACCAACTGTTAGTCTCCTCAGTTCACAACTGCTGAGATGGTAAGAAGTACTCTGTTGATCTTAGCTTTTGCCAAGATGAGATACTTATCAGTGGTCAGATCAGAAGATCATACACAAACAGCATTTTTGATATACTCAGGTGTTTTGTCAGATCATTAATGAAGATAAGGAAGAGAGTAGTTTAAGAAAGTGCCTTGAGGGGAGTCCTTCTTTGAGTTATTCTGTGCGAAGCTGTGCCTGCATGTATGGTAGATATGGTTCTGTTTGTCAAGAATGCCTGCATCCAACTGACCATTTTCTCTTCTAATCCCAACCTCATCTTCACCAAGCATCCCTTTCTCTAGACCCTACACCATGACCTCATGTCTGAGAATGGAGGTGGAGGCAATCTGATTATATGTCCGTCTTGTTTTACCTCTGGAATGAAGACTGTCGACCAGATCCTCTGATCCACCACTTGCTGCTGCATTCTCTCTAGACCACTGATAGTCTATCTGTTATTCTGCATTAATCACATTCACCCAGAGGGCCTTCACCACATCTGCCTTATCATGCATCAAATAACCCTTTAATGTTGTGATTATAATTGATTCACAACGCACACTGGCAAAGGTGAAGACTGGCATGCATCGTGCAGAATGACATGCATCAATTCAGAGCTCGCAGTTTGTGAGCATTTGCTGGATCATTTCTTCAGGATGCTCTGGTGTGGTTGGAAATGAACAAGCAGACAGATTGGCTGGTGCTGCATCATTCAGAGGTAAAGCAAGACAGACATATAATCAGATTGCATGCAACATGCACCATTAGTATTAGAACTCTTCACTGGCTGTTGAAGATAAGGACTGAGCACGTATAGGAATGCCCCCAAGTGCAGTGATGTAGCATTCTTGACTCAATTCAACTCAATTCTCCAGACCCTGCATAAGTTTACTAGAGATGAATGAATACAGCTAGTGTTCTCTTTCTGTTTTTGGAATCCATTAACAATACTTTAAATGAAGCTGAAGAAGGGATCATCTGCGAGAGACAATGTATCTAAAGCCTGCTTGGTTGTTGTCAATGAGATGTTCACTTTCTAACCACAAGCACAGTCTTTAGTTTACCATCAGTCTGCACATTGCTACATTCAGTTCTTGTGGGCTGAAATAGTTCATCAAAAGTAACTATACTAACTTCTCCTTTATTCTAAAAACTGTAAGAACTCTGACACTGCCCCTCTGTAATGGTCACAGAATTCCTGTACTGTACACTCTATTTTCTAATACATCATTTCAACAATGAAGCCATATAAGATAGGTTGCACAATGGCTGCTTGGCATATCATTAGAGTAGATATCATATGAATTGAGTAGATGAATCCCCTTCTGGATGAAATACATAATGAAATACATAACATACGAAGTCCCTAATACTGATCAAAAGTGGAGCAGGTGTTATCCCTATGGTAAATCAAAGTTTCTCTGTTCTACAAATCTAATGAAATGCCAAGAAGAAGTTGGATATGCCAAGCCAAAAGGCACAAATATCACAGTCTGCTCTATGCAGGCACAACACAATCATGTCCAACACACAAAATACGAGATGATCACAGAAGTAGAAGAAACTGTTAATATCGGACAAACCTTACATTAACAAGTATAGTGTATTGGCGTTTCATATATTATATTCAACAGACAATAAATTGCTCAAATATACCAAGATGTTAGGTATTAGGCGGTTCGAACCAATTTTGTGCAGACAGAAAAACTGTTTTAAAGTTGTGATTACTGTGAGGATAACAAATGCTCCACGTTATAAAAATATCAGTGGACTATATGTTTTAAGTATTTCAGCCAAAGAATAATTCATTTATTCACTTCCTATGATATAACATTCTGCAGTATGAACCTGACAAGATTCAGCGAAATATGCCAGGCAATAAATCATGCAATCTATTGTTTGTGGATTCTGTGTTTAAATATAGTGTATAAACTGATGGATCTGATTGGTGTGGTAGAAGTCAGCATGAAGATTCTCTAGCATGTGACAATGAAAGACAAGGACAGAGTGATGAATATAAAAGAATATTTTCAAGCTTACAAAAGAGAACAATGGTGGTCACTGTATTCTATAACTATTGTTAAGTCTACATCACTGAGGTTCGCTGCTAGAACCCTCCTCTAATGCTGCTAAAACCCTACTCTAATGCTGCTAGAACCCTCCTCTAAATCAGAAAGTTTTAAAATAATTGCCTGTGGTAAACCTGGATAAAATAGTTTTCTTAAGATTTCTTTTCACAAACTTCACAGATTTTATCCCTTTGGATATGTGACAACAACAGAGCTAATAATCAACTACGCAATAACGAAAGGGCAGCAGAGCATATCATCATCATCATCCAGTGCCTTGCCAGCTGGCGTGGGCAATCATGCATCTCCACAAAGTAGATCTCCGATGCCATGGATCAATTTGTGTGTTGACTCCCTTCCCTGCCATGACACAAGACTGTCAAGAATCTTCTCTCACTGTCTTCCTCCATGTCTCTTTCTGCAAATATTTTCGGTTGTCACAATACTTTGCAGTTTTTGTTTTCTCATAACGTGGCCAAAAACCGATGACTGCCACTTTCTGATGTTTGTGATAAGTTGTGACAAGCTGTGCATAACAAGGAGATAAAAAAATAAGATGGGACAGAATACAAATGATATTACATACCTGGTCTGCATAGTTTACATTGTATGGAGTCATCAGTTTCTTGCCCAGCTGCACAAGCTACACAATGTGTACACCCAGAAATGCTGAGGAAACAGAGACAAATCCACATTGCAAACAAATCATTTATAAAAACTTGTGCAAGGTGGTCTGCTGCCAAATCGCCTGCAGCTGTGTTTTGAATGTGGTATGCAGGATTACGAACTGGGTCCATAACCCCTTCGTTACAGAGACGTCTCTGCTATATATAGCTTAACCCCAAATTAGGATTGGACAAAGAATTCACGGCAGCACTATTAAAAAACAGCAGCTGGTGTAAAACAGCAGATAGCACATGTGCCTACCGGGTTAGTGGTCATATAGTCAAATCCCCACGGAGGCAGATTTTTTAAAATTGACCTAAAATGGGATTCAGGAACTGTCATGGTAAGTAAAGGCAGTGGGCACAATATTGACCACATCACCCGCTGAGTGCTGATTGGTCTATATTAGATGAGGCTAGCACCACATACCAAATACACCAAAGCATGCAAAAGGATTCTTTCCTTAGCTCTTTTGTTGCCTTTCCTCTCTCAATGGAGTGCTGGCCCTCAACCAACTGATATCAAGCCTGTTGTAAGCTTGTTCCTGGTTGATTTGATTTTGCAACTAGTTTTCTACAGGATGTGGTAGCAGTCCCATGCCAACCCTCCTTTTGTTGCCTCTTATATATGGTAAGTCTGTGTTACTATTCTCTGCTTCTCTAATAGGTCTCAGTAACACATGGGCAGAGGCAGGATCATATACCTATGTGGGAAATGATGTAGACACAAATGGGGGAACAGACAGAGATATTAAGATAAGAATACAAAAGGGAAGAGGAGCTTTCATAGCAGTAGGACATTTGTGGAAATCAAAGTAAGTTCAACTTTGCACCAAACTTAGAATTGTCAACTCCAACAATAAATCTGTTCTACTATGTGAATTAGAATCATGCAGAACAACTAGGGGAATTACTAATACAACTACAAACATTCACTAACTGGTGCCTGTACAGAATAGTGGGAATAAAATGTTAGGACAGAATCCATCCACAATGTACAGCTCATGGAGAAAACTAAACACATTTCAGTGAACCATGAGATGAGGAAAAGACGCTTGCACTGGATGGAATATACACTGAGAAAAACTGAAGACGATATAACTAGACACTCTCTGGTCTGGAACCACAAGGCAAACAAAATTAGCAGGAAACAAAAAAAACACATGGAGAAGAGAATTACAGAGATGAATAATACTGGGAAAACATGAAGAGAGCTGTAGGAGATAGCAAAAGATAGAATTGTTTGGCCTAGTTTGGCTGAGGCCTTGGCTTATACCCCAATGGGGGATAATGGGAAGAAGAAGAAGACGAGGGAACTTAACTTACTAGTTTAGTTTGGTTTAATTGACGGATCAACATCGTTACACATGGGTGTAACCCATAAGTGCTCTGTTCTACTCCTAACTCAAGCCTGAGTCCAGAGAATCTCAGCTCAGTGCACGAACTCCGCAGCACCGGCGAGGATCCTGAAATACTTTGGGTAGATTTTTAACTCAAAATTTTGCCCGGGCAGTGCCGTTAAGCTACTCTTTTTCGATTTCCAACTGCTAAGGGAGTTTTTACATGTGCAACAATGCACACGGACATCCGATCTCCCTACCCAGAGACCAGGGGAAATTTTTTGTTACTAGAAGTCCACGTGAAAAAATCCTGGCCCTCGCTGGGGCTTGAACCTGGGACCTCCAGCACTCAAGGTAGACACCATACCTCGAGACCACTCAGCCCCCTTCTTACTTACTTACTATTAAAAACAAGGAGTACAATGATTGCATTTAAAAGTTATCTGAAAGCATTATGATATAAATGAAGAAAAACTGTGCATGCTTCATTAGGACCCATTGTAATAAATCTATGAAAACTGTATTTAATTAAGCAGAGAGGTTACAAATGACAGATATTTTATTACTTGCAATATAGGTGAGGGGGGCATGCAGCACACTCAGACTGGCCAGTTTTATTTTGATACTTTTCCTGGCAGGCAAGCTTTGCACTCTGTGTTGTTACAGAACTTGCATTATAGCCTGAAAGAAATTCACAATGTCACATTACAATTGCTATTAGAACAGTTAATTCTATTTGCTCTATTCACTTTCAAAAGTTGTCTTAACTTTAGTTTTCAATTGTTATCCTTTATTTATATAACATTTTCAGTCTCAGGCAATTATCTAACATGTAGCAAGTCCTTTCTGTTAGTGCCGAATGTTGGGCGGTGTTCACCAAACCTGACACCCCACATTGTGCCAACGACATCGGGCACAAGAGCGACAATTGGCAGGGTACAAGCCTTATCCTGGTGTGAGGAAATGCAGCCTAAAGACTAAATGTCATGGCAGGGCAGACCAGGCCCTTACCCTTGGTTGGCAATTTGTTTAAGATTGAAGCTCGACAGGCAGACAGTTAGAGCATTGCTTTGCCGATCAGTCAGCCTCTGCAGCTTGTCTTGTTCCAGATGTATTGGTATTACCCTTCCTCTGGAGTTAACTAGGCAGGCAGACAGAGGGATCAAGCTACATGGGCAACACATAGTTTCTACAATTCAGCCCAGGCATTGTGATTTGGAGGGGTATAACTCCATCCCTAGTCTTAACGCCATGGGATATAAATATTATGCCTTTTTTTAAGCATAATGTAACAAACTATTGTCTCTCAAGATGGCCAGGTGCCTATAGTAGTAGCAGTCCTTTGCAGAACATTGCTCTCATTACGAACTACTAAAGGTTTCATGATCCTTCGCTTCATGCATGCCCACAGTGTCTGCAATGTCCTGTGTCTCTCTTCATGCTGGGCACCCCCTGCCTCAGCTTCTTCCAGGAACCATGCCTCCTACCACTGTTCTATCCAAGCCACTGTGATGCTTAATATGGCTAATATTTCAGTTTCCTAGACCTGATACTGTTTATAAGCTAGTTTTCATCATGTTCAGATCTTGAAGAATTTCATAATTTTTTGGTCACATTATGAGAAGAAATAAATTGGAGAACTTGGTGACAACTGGCAAGATCGAGGGAAGAGAGCAAGGGGAGGGCAGAGAAGTAAATACCTGGATGGCTTGGCCACGTGGCATGGTCGAGACAAGAACAATGAGCTGATCCACAACTTTGGTGATCAAGTGAGATGGCAAAATATGACCGCCCACGCTTACTGGCATGGCACATGATAATGATGAGAATGTCAGTATTTTTCTTCTTTGTGATTTTAACTGTGTCTCTTGACAGACAGGGTCAACTCTTTTAATCACTTGGCACTATTTAAGGAGGATGTGTCATCTGCACATCTGAGTTCTGGAATTGAATTTCTACCAGTCATGAATGGATCAAAATGGTTTGTGGTCTCATCATTGTTGACACTTATCTTTACATTCTTTGCACCAATACTGAACAGGTATTGGGAGAAAATGCAGCCCCATCTAACTTCCTTAAGTACCTAAAACAGTTTGATGTTTCACCCGCTACTGTGACAGATACTTGTTGTTCATGACAGAGTGATTCAATTAAATGGGTCAACTTATTACACAATCATTACTTTATAATAATAAAACATCTGGCTCAGATGGAACTTGAGTAGTAACTATATGAGATTGGAAGAATTAAAATAACTAGAGTAGTAACTATATGAGATTAGAAGAATTAAAATAACTAGAGTAGTAACTATATGAGATTAGAAGAATTAAAATAACTAGAGTAGTAACTATATGAGATTAGAAGAATTAAAATAACTAGAGTAGTAACTATATGAGATTGGAAGAATTAAAATAACTAGAGTTGAAACATCTCAAGTGCTAGAGTGTGCAACAGCATAACATGTTTTGGACGAAGGACTAAACAACTATCAATGTTATGTGAATCAAAGAAAATTTATCTTTTAACCTGCAACATGGCAACTTACAACATGACAATTACACACCTTGTGGGCAAGGCTGACAAAACTCGGTGCCACTTTCATTTTTGAAATGACCAGCTGTGCAACCAGTACATGAAACAGTTCCTGGATTTCTGTGAAGAAACACGCAATTTGATTTCTGTTATTTTCCCAAGAAGAACAATAAGTAAATGTTCAGTTATATTGCTTCTCAGGCAACAGATAAGTAAAGCTGAGGTACCCTATGGAGAAGACTACTGATAACGATGGGCACACCATGTAGAAAATGCTGCAGCAAACATAATACACAAAAATACTCATAGGTTAAACATACAGCATTTAAAAACTATTTTAAACGCCAAAAGGAAATTAACAATCCTCAAAACAAAACTATTTTCATAAATAAAAATATTTTATAATATAGTTAAAAGTTAATTGTATGTCCTTTATAGGATGATGAGCGCAATCAACTCCAGTACTTATTGGCTGTGTGTGATTTACTAAGACATTTTAAGTTGAGCAATTTGTCATTGCTTTCTGAACAGCCGACACCTCATAACATCAAAATCAACGCAAAGACATGTGGATGTCAAATCCACCCAAGGCTGATTTTGAACCATCGACGCAGGGTGCCAGGGAATATTGAACTTGCGATTTACTAATCCCTTAGCCAGAGGCCGACATAATACATTAGCTATGGCATACATAAACACTGACCTTGCTTCAAATCCTGCTGGGCATGGGTCACAACTGCTTTTGCCTGTTTCTGGCTGCTCTGAACCTGAGAGAATGAAATAATATTTACAGTCAACAGGTATATCTTACATGCCAACTCAGTGGTAAAAATCTCAGCCGGGAGCAAGCATGACAAGAGGCTTCTGATCATCAGAAGCAGCCCCCCCCCCCCCTCGCTGAATGTTTCAGCCCCGTTACCTTCTTTACACTCTCAGGGGGCGGGCTCGCCCAGGTCATGACTCCTGGACATCTTTCTCCTGTTGTGTGTATTTATTGAGATGTTTCCCTTGTCTCGTGAGGTTGTAATCTTCTGGAGAGATTTGTGTTGAAGTTGTTCTACTTGGGAGACGGTGACTAATAATGCAGGCAAAGTTGAACCATTTAATGTGTATCCTTGTCCCACCAGCGCACTACGCTTGCTCCATAGCCAACTCAAGGCTTTCTCCGCTGCCTCACCCAGTCTTTTAAGTGCCAGAGTTCTTGCTTATCCCTTTAGACCGAGTTGTTTCATCACGTTGTATGCACAGCTAGTAACAAGGCCTCTTGTGCCTATCTCAACGGCAAATAGCCTGACAGTGTATCCTTCCTGTCTCAGGCTTGCAACCATGTCACTGTATTTCTCCATCTTATAGGTGTGCTGCTCCTCGACTCTTGACTCGAACTCACAATGACTCACAATAAAGAACAAAATTATGAATTCATCAGTATGCAATGGAAAAAGTATAAAGAAATACCTAAACAACAAATAAAAAAAAAACCAAACAAACAAAGATAAAAGGTAGTCCAATGATAGATATTGCTACTCAAATGAAAAGAGTTAGGTCTTCACATTATAAAGTGTGTGAGGTAGCCAACTACCTTCCTCTCAGCCTTTCATTTTCAGACAATTCCAGAAAATTCTGAAAACAATGCCCATTTTATAAGGCTGCGTCAAACCCAAGAGTTCTACCAAAAGAAAAGCACTGGAATAAATGAACGAACAGATTTTTTTAAAATGCAAAACCATTTATGATTAGAATCACGAATGACTTAGCAGGCCTGCATGGCCGAATGGGTAAGAACACGTGTTCTTAAACATCCGGTGTGCTGATGCCGAGGTAAACGGTTCAACCCCTACACCGTATAGCTGGACTAAAATGTTGACCTGTCTTCCTTGACTTGGGGACATAAACTACAAGTACCTCTGAAGTCAGAGTGGGTTCGCCTGGTGGAAAGGGACACTGATACTAGGGAAAGCTAATCCACACACAAAATTCAGTCCATCACTACTATAAATAGTGTGCATGGAATACACTTGAGTTCAAAGCTAGCGTGCACACAAAAAATATGAATGGCTTAACCACTATATTCCTGTTTTACCGGGGTTAAAAACAAGAAGCAAAGAATAGTACTGTAACATAGCCATGTTAGTAACATTTTCTAAATTGCTTTTTAATTATGCAAATAGTTGGATACCTCTTGAAAGAAACAAATCCAACGGTACCTTATACAAGTCTAGGTCAATTCTAAGCAGAGATATTAATGTTTGTGTGTCAGTTTATCATTTAATATGAACAAAGAAGAAAATACAATTTTGACCCTTTGGAAAAGTGTGATCTATACACTCACACCACAGTTGATAACACAGACGCCAAGGGAGATTAAACTGCCGATGTTTCTTACTAAGGGAAAGATAACTGCTGCCAGTTTATATATATATATATATATATATATATATATATATATATATATATATATATATACACACAGACATATATACACCTCCAAGTCATGCTGTGATGACATCATTCTGCACGCACTCTCGGCATGCACAGTCTGTTAGCGCGAGGCCACCAGTGTAGATGCATTTTGACAAAAGAAGCACCGTTGGAAAGTTGCAAAATTAATGATATGGTCCGTGTAGAGTGATGAAAAATTATACATAAATACAATAATGGGTGTTGAATGTAAACATTCATTTATTATCATTGGAGTCACTCTGAATATTCCATACCAATATTAAATGGTCATAGCTGGAGAAAAACTGCTATCTCCCGCCATTGAAATATCACATTACAGCATGCGATCTTCATAATTTTAGTGTGAGATTGTCAACTTAAATGCTTGAAAGTTAGAAAATATGTGTAAAAATGGATGCTAAATTTAACAATATGTAGTAGAACAATAGATCACATCTCATAAAATTGTATTTAAGGGTTATTTACCACTTAGAATAGGCAGCCTGGTTCTCCAGTATAACAAGGATTCCAGAAGCATGAGAAGTACAGAACACAAAGCGTGGAGGAGAAAACTATATCAAGTAATCTGTGTCTGATATAAGAAGGATTCCAGAAGCGTGAGAAGTACAGAACGCAAAGCGTGGAGGGGAAAACTATTTCAAGTAATCTGTGTCTGTTTTAACGCAATCTTGAAATAATCGGGGAATTTAAAATCATGAGTACACATAATGTCCTCATATAGAAGACACAAAAACAAATAACCGAAAGTCACTGCATAAAAATCTCCGGTTAAATTTGGCGAACCTGACTCGTAGTGGTTACTGTAAAATACCATGCATGTTGTAAAATGCGGCTAAGGAGTTCTGGCTACCTCATCACATACAAAACTTAGCCACAAAATCCAAACTTTCATGAACAAATTTACAAAAGCTTTGGCAGAGTTGGGTTAAGGGCCTATGCACCACTGGAAGATGTAAGGCAGAAGAAGAACCACTATATGGAAAACACTTCGCAATAGTAAATAGTACAACTATTAGATAACAATTAATCTTCAGTGTTATTTGAAAAAAAGTTTTTATCTTGTAGATCTCTGAGGTGCATGCAGTCTGGTACATAAAGCCAAATGAACAGTAATTGACTGCATGACTTGGTTACAGGTAAAGACCTTGTTTCCATGGCAAGGCATAATGAGGGTATGGAGCTATGCCAATATGATGAGACCATTTGGCACTCAGTGTTTCATGTAGTCAGCATCCCGTCAGCTGCTTACAGCTTCCCAGATAAATTTTCCAGTACCCATTGTATATGTCCTCTAAACAACACTGGAGAATTTGAGAAATGCCACTGTGGTCTCATAACTTGATGCAGGGAAGATCCCAATTGCACCTTCCAGTAGTAGAGGATGGGAAATACACCATGGGATGATAAGAGTAGCTCTGGGGACCAAACATCCACATTGATATGGGGATATGTCTGGGGTACCCTTTACTTTAGTTAGAGTACCACAGAGTAGGGAACTCATTCACATTAGTAATCTAAAAGGTTGCCAAGGGCTCAGGACATAGTCCAAATTTATGTGGATTTGGAAAGCCAGGGAAAACTATGTTATTTATCCCTAGAAAATGATGATCCAATACAACATAACTGTTCACAATTACAACATTAATGAAGATACCAAAGGTACAGCCCCATCTTTGCACTAGCAATTGTACCGCTACAGCCACTGACTGTATTGCTGATGCAGCTCTTTCTAAGAACAGCATTTCAAGGAAAAGTATGAAACTGCTGATAATAATGCTGATCACTATTTACACCCCCCCCCCCCCAAAAAAAAAAAATAGTTGCATGTTCTTTACAAGACTTCACAATCAACCCTAGCATTTTTTAGCTGTTTATGATCTCCTAGTTTACTAGGGTATTTTTATGTTCAGTAGATTAATGTTGTTTTCTCAATGGCTGACGCTCGCACCATCAACATCAAGGCAAAGCGGCCTCCTTCCAAACCTTGGTATGGTATACTGGAGAATTGTGACTGTCCCTAAGCCACAATGCTGGCTGAGACATACTAAGTAAGAACAAAACACTGTTTCAGAGGTGACTGCCCCTAAGCCAAAATGCTGGCTTAGACACACCAAGTAAGAAAAAAAAACACTGTTTCACAGCCTATCTCAGCCGGCATCTGTTTCAGCTGTGCAGTGTAATCCTGCTCAGGTGTTCTGTTACTCACCAGCTTCACACAAGGTACAATTTTCACTGGCAGTCCAGTCAGTATACTGTCCTGGAGGACAGGGTTCACATTCTTGGCATTCTGTTATACTGAGGAAAAAGGATAGTGCGTAACCATAACATTTAATGCATTTACAATGATACTTTACTTGTATGTTAGAGTGTATGATTAATAAAAGCTGAACAATGTGAGTTATTCTTGAATGATTGTTCTAGTTGCATTGTTATACCAGTGTTAAATGCGTTTTCTTTCTAGGAGCTAATGCATCTGGCTAAGCTATTCAGGACCATGTACTGTCAAACAAAAATGTTTTTAAAAACAGATAAAAGTAAAGGACACTCTTCCATGCCTGGAGGAATATTGGATGTTTGGTAAGGACACTCCTCCATGCCTGTTACCATACTAGGTGTATGGTAAAGACACTCTTCTATGCCTGGAGGCATACTAGATGTATGGTAAAGACACTCTTCCATGCCTGGAGGCATACTAGGTGTATGGTAAAGACACTCTTCCATGCCTGGAGGCATATTGGCTGTACGGTACTGGCTTCATATTTTTATAGATCAAATGGAACTCGATGGATGATGTGGTCAGTTTCATGTTGACTGCCTTTGTTTCTCAGAACACTTCCTGGTATACATTTAGATTGGGTCAATCTGGGAGCCCAGGTCAATCTTTTTAAATCCCTACCTCGATGGGAATTCCAACACATTACCACTGAGGAGGTAGGCAAGCATGTACTATACTTAGACGATAAATACCAAGCAAATAAACAAAACTAGCATAAAGACAAAATCAGGCCATGAAGCACTATCCTGATATAGGTCTGTCATATATTTTTAATGACTGTGGGGTTTTTGAAAATATTGCCGTTCCAAGTTTTGTATTTACCTTTTATGTTGCATGAACTCCACAAAGGGTGAATAAAAAACTTGGAACGGCAATATTTTCAAACACCCCAGTCATTACAACTACACCCTATACTAGGAACATCCCATTCTAAAGGCCTGAATGCACAGACGAATAGGTAGCCAGTCTTTTTCTCATTTAGCGGATGATGATTTTTCTTCTTCTTTCGTTCGCTTGAAATATGTCTATAACTGCAATGCTGTCTCTTGTATGAATTGAACTGTCTTTTTCAGTTCACACAGCGGTCCATAGAGTTTATCTTCCACTGTCGTCTCTCTAGGCCAGAAAGTTTGCCTAGATATGTTGTATTTTGGGCAGTCTTGGAGTATGTGCTCTGCTGTCTGCGACGCCAATCCACATGTGCACATGGCTGTTTCACCAATCTTGAATTTTGTATACATGTGGTTGCGTAATCTATTGTGCCCTGTTCTGAGGCGCAGAATAATGACTTGTTCTGGTCTGTCCATAACTGTGGTAGTCATCTTGAGCAGGTTTTGGTGGCTTTCTGACTGATTTGATCATTCTTTTCTTTTGGTGGTATGTAACGGGCACATCAGGCTGTTCTTCTTTGGCTCCTTCCTTAGCCAATTGATCAGCTCTGTCGTTTCCGGGTACTCCACAGTGGGATGGTATCCACTGTATGGTGACCTTATGCTGACTGCTAAGTTCAGAAAGTAGTGTCCTTAGTACTGGCAATTTCCCAGACAGGAGCGCCTCGAGTACTGATTTTGCATCTGTCAATAGCACCACAGGTTGTGTACCATTGCTGGTATTTAGTAATTTCTCTGTTGCTATCTTGATTGCCTCAATTTCAGCATCGTAGTTATGGCAGTACTTTCCTGTCGGTACTCTAGCTGTGTCCCTAGTATTATTTGGGTATTCTATGTACACTCCTGCTCCTCCATTTCGAACAGCATTTTGTGCTGACCCATCTGTGTAGACTCGGATCCAGAGGTCCTGTGGGTATTCTTCATCAAGGAAGCTGAGAGTGGCTGTTCTGCGCTGCACACTGTTCTGTTCTTCCTTGTCAAATATTCCTCTCACTTTTGTCTGGATTTGTAATGATAGTCTATGCTCATCTTTCCATGGAGTTCGCTCTGGAATAGTTGTTAGGGGGATACCAACTGTGGGCAGATCGGTGGTTTCTCTGCAGAGTCGTTTGGCCTGGTGGATAAAACTACTTCTTTTCAACCGCCCCATAGCTAGGTTTTCAAATCTGTTCTTCATAGGGTGGCCTGGCAAGCTGAGGAACTTTTCTGCTTGTATTAGCGTTTTCGTATCTCTGCGCTCACTCAGTGCTTGTGTCCTCCCCATCTTCTCCATTTCCACTATAGGGGTTGATCTCATCCCTCCTGTAAGTGCTTGATTTTGCACTTTGTCCAGCTCTTGTAGTGCGGTTGGTGCCGAACACCATGCAGTTGACCCGTATTCCAGGTGTGGTTGTATGCTCTGTTGATAAACTTTGCTAAGTATTTTCCCACTGGCTCCCCATGTGGTTCCACTTAGCTTTCTCAGGATGGCTATTTTCCTTCTGGCTTTTGCTACTGCTTTGTTGATGTGCTTTCTCCATGTCAGCCTGCCATCAAATGTTACTCCAAGGTATGTTGGTTCTTTATCTTCTCTTAGGGGTGTTCCATTTATCTGGATGGTCCCTGCCTTTTGTTTTGGAGAGAGGGTAAATAGGGTGGTGCTGCACTTGTCAGTGTTTATGCTGATACACCATCTATTTGCCCATGCAGCAAATGTATCTACCGCTCTTTGTAGCAATTTGGTGGCCACTGATGCATGTTCATTTGTGCTCCATAAAACCAGGTCATCGGCGTACATTGCCGCTTTAATTCCATGCGGTAGATTAGCAACAAGATCATTAATGAAGATTAGAAAAAGTGTGGGGGACAAGACTCCGCCCTGGGGAACACCGTGACGCAGTAGTACTTTCTTGCTCTTGAGTCCGTCTATCTGTACTCAGGCTCTTCTGTTGTGCAAGTATGCTTTCACCCATTTGTACATTCTTCCATTGACTTTGCAGTTTCTCAGTTTCTTCATCAGACCTTCTTTCCAGACTTTGTCAAAGGCTTTCTTCAGATCTATCCATGCCACAAGCACCAGCTTCTTCTCTTGGAATGCATCCTCAATTTCTTGAGAGAGGTAGGTTGTCTGATCTTCCGTAGAGTAGCACTGCCTAAAGCCAGCCTGCTGTGGCACAAGGATGTTTTTACTTTCAATGTACCACTGCAGTCTGTGATTGATGATGCGCTCCAGTGTTTTGCAGAGACAGCTGGTGAGGCTAATTGGTCTGTAGCTAGAGGCAATGGAACCATCTTTCCCTGATTTTAGGAGGGGTATCATGATTGCTTCTCTCCAGGCTTGTGGAACACTGCCTAAGGTCCAGCTGTTATTGAAGATCTGCAACAGCTTTGCTTTGGCCTCTGTTCCTAGGTTCCTGATCATTTCATTGGAGATACCATCAGCTCCTGGTGACTTTCTCATTTTCAGTTTTGATATGGCTAGCTCCAGTTTGCTGATTGTGATGGGAGCCTCCAGAACCTCATGTACTATTTCCTTCTGTCCTGTATGTTGTCGTTTCTCTTGAATCTCTTGTTGTTTCTGTGGACTAATTTTGATATTATTATCCTGTGCGAATGAGTCCGCAAAATGGTCAGCTGCTTGCTTTCTTGTTAAGATTTTTCCATCTTTATGTAGTGCAATTTTTGAGTTTCTTCCTGTGCCCTCATCATTAAGTTGTTTTATTAGCTTCCACAATTTCCTTGTGTCTTTTTCAAAGTTCAGAGACTCCGTTTTCTCCTGCCAGCTTTTCCGTCTAGCCTGCAGCTTAGCCCTTTGAAATTTGGCTTTTGCGTGCTGGAATTTATTGTGGTGCTCTTGGCTGGGTGTGGCCTCTGCTTGCTTTCTACACACTTCCACATCATTATGCAACTGTTCCAGTTCACTACTCCAGTAGGGTTTATATTGTTTACGGGCTCCTCTTGGTACTGTTTCTCGCGCTGCCTGTAGTATGCATTTCCCAAACTCTTCAACTACTTTATTTATGTCTTTCTCAGTGTTCAGGTTTCTAACCAGTATGCTGGTGCGATTCTTGTACATTTCCCAGTCTGCTTTCTTGTAGTTCCACCTCGAGAGGGTGCTGCTTTCACTTACAAGCTCATTTTCTACAGTAAGAAAGACTGGCTGATGGTCGATGCCACCAAGTTGTTTCCCAACAATTCGTGTAATGTTCCACTCCAGGTCTGGTGAATGAAAAGCCAGGTCAGGTGTAGTTGTAGAGTGCCATGATCTCGAATAGAAAGTATGTGGGTCGGCCGGCTTGTTAACCAAGATGAATCTATTCTCATCCTGCCAGTCTTCCAGTCTCTCTCCTCTCTGGTCCATGTGATCATAGCCCCAACTCTGCGAGTGGCTGTTGAAATCGCCACACACAATCATTTTTTCTGTTAATGGTAGTGTGTCAGTGCCTGTGGGCAGTCACTTGGACAGTAGTAATTGATCAGATGTAGGTCTGTATTACCTGTCTTAAGTTTAAGTGTCTTCTTCTTCTTCTTTTCGTTCATCCGGAGTTTTTTTTTTTTTCCAGATGTGATTGCGGTGTGTCAGTTATGTGCCCTTGGGCCGAAACCCGTAGGCCAACACATCCGGCTACAGCGTGCTTTTTTGACCAGGTAGCATTCCTGGGAGACTCTCACTTTTGTGGTGCCATCTACAGCCGAGCTGGCCAAGGTTGAACGGTCGAAGACAACGGTCATCCCTCAAAGGAAGGCAGGGACAGTCCATAGCATTTTCCGCCATCCAAGGTTGCTTCCATAGTTGCAGGGCCGACACATAGCGCCCTGATTCTGGGCTCACCGAGGGAAATCGTCACGTCCTGCTCATGGCTGGTTTAAATCCTCACTTCAATATATTGGTGATTTCGTTTGCCCCGGGCCATTCCTGCACAAACCAGACAAGTTTGCAGACGGTATCCACTCAGTGAGTTTTCGGACATGTGCTTGTCGTTGCGCCCGTCAGAGCTGTTCCAGGCACAACAGACATTCGGAAAACTACCTAGTCAGAGCTGTTCCGAACAAGAGCGGCATTCGGAAACTAGGTAGTCAGAGCTGTTCCTAGCACGAGAGACATTCGGACGAGACATTTCACTCTGACGTAATTGCGTAGTGTCAATTTTTAGTTTGCCACCCGTAGGACGACATTTTTTAATGAGGTTAGCCTTCCTCTGGTTTCGAGGCACGTTAGACTGTTGTGATGTCGCCCTCATCTCAGCTGGTCAAGATAGAACGATCAACGACATCGCGGTCAGCCCTCAAGGGAAGGCAGGGGCAGACCATGGGCATTCCCTCGCTATCCAAGGAGGCCATAATTGCAGAGCGGCACATATTGCTCTGAGACTGGGCTGACCCGAGGAGTTGCCACGTCCTGCTCATGGCTGCTTTAGTTCCTCACTTCCATGGGCATATCGCTTGCCACTGGTCGCTCAAGCACACACCAGGAGTGGTCAGACTGAGCGACATCCACTCGGTAAGCTTTTGCTTTTGACTTCGGACCACGCAATAGGTTCGCTCGCTGTGCGTTCCATTTCGTATCATTGGGACGTTCTTCCACTTTTGGCTACACTCTATATGAGTTAGATGCAGACAGTTTTCGTAACCATTTCCTTCGACTGGGGCACTTTTCTGACTTTTTGTACTCGCTCACGAGGTAGGCTACATGTGCTGCCGGCTCAGCACCTTACCTTCGTGCAGCAGTGAACGAGAAACGGCCTGGCCCTCTCATCCGGGAATCTCTCATATCCCCCAGCTGAGAGCCTTCGAACATGTATCAGACCTCAGCATGTAGCTTGCTCAGTATCACGCCTCTATTTTTGGGCGTTCAGCCACAGCCCTCGACGGGGAGCCTTAAGAGTTTTGTCCGGACCAAGAACTTCTGCCTTCGTGCACCTGATTTAAATTTTTGACTGCTATCCTCAGTCTCACCTGCAGAGCAGCAGGTTGTGTCTCTCTTAGTCTGGTCCCTATCCCATAAGCTGTCCGATATGTAGTTTTTCATCCATCAGCAAGCATATGGGGTCGATGGGACACGCAAGCTCCCCCACCACGTCAAGGTGGAGATACATCGGGGGAGAGTTTAAGTGTCTGATACTCGGCCCCTTCCATGTAGACTTTGATTTGGGAAACAGTAATGTTATTTTTTACAAGGGTAAGTATCCCACCTTTTCGCCTGTCCTTTCGGTCAGATCGGTAACACTGGTAGCCTCTGATTTTGAAGGCTATATTTTCGTTGAGGTGAGTTTCTTGCAAGCAACATATGCTTACTTTTTCTTGGTCCAAGATTTTTTTCTAATTCTATTTTTTTGTTGCAGACTCCCTCCGCATTCCAGTGCATTATTTTAGTCTTCGTTTAGTATGGCCAGTCGTCCTATTCTCATGTCCCCTGGCAGCGGATGATGATGAACACAGGATTCGAACCCTCGTCCGACCTTGCTCACGACATTTTCAGCTCAAACATCCCCTCCCCCCACTCCAGGAAATATATTAACATGCCCACTTTTGCCACATAAGTCAGCTATAATCATACCTGTCATTTATGAAATCATAGGTCAGCATGGCCAAATGGATAAGAACATATGTTCTTAAACATCCGGTGTGTTGATGCCGAGGTAAAGGGTTAAACGTATACACCAGACAGTTGGACTAAAATGTTGACATATTGTCTTTGACTTAGGGACATAAATTACAAGTACCTCTGAAGTCACTCTGAGTGGGTTCTCCTGATGGAAAGGGACACTGGTAATAGGAAAAGCTAATCCACATGCAAAAATCAGTCCAGTGCACTAGTAGTAGTAGCGTGTGTGTGTACACGCTTGAGTTTAAAGCAACCAAATGAAAATAAAACCAGAAGACTATTATAAAAAACAAGAAAATGCAATCTTTTATCACGCGTGGATCATAAAACACAAGACAGATGTTCATTTCTGATAAAATATACAAAGTGAGTCTTAATAAGATCTAGTTTACCACCTACTTGCAAAAATGGCCCATGCTACATGGACTGCAGGCAACTTGTCCTGTGAAATTACTGTAAAAACCTGCCTTACACGAATCACACATGACTGCTCCAGACTTGTTTGTAAATTTACCTGAGGTCAGGCAAGAACATAATGACCGATATCAGTATTAAAGAGTTAAGTATACCATTGCACATAACATTAAGTCTTAAATGCTATCTGAAATATATTTCAAAATTGTATATCTTGTCTGGGAGTTGTTTACGTGGTCACTTGGTAGGTGATATGTTAATAATGTTCATGTTTAGGAAATGAATGGATGACAGGGGTGAATGTGTTGTCAGCCTGTATGAATGTGACAGAAACAATAAGTGTGATTGGATGTTGGGTTCACAGAGATATACAAAGCCAGGGAGAAACAAGATACAGAGTTTGCTTCTGAATTATTGTGTGCTGTAGGCATATCTGGTTTAATGTGAGCAGGAAAAAGCTAAACATGTATAGACAATGGTACTACTTGCTGTATATGTATGCTGATGAATGCTGTTATTTGCATATTTTGTGTGTTCATCATAATCATAAGACATAATAAGACATTTTTCAGCGTAGTATATCACTGTTTCCAGTTGAGTGTATTCTACATGTTATTGTGAAATGCATCAGAAATTCTCACTTTAACCTCGACAAAAAAAAAAAAAATTTGAACAAAGAAAACAGAATTGATAGATTGCAATGTATTATATACACAAATAGCTGTATCTATGAATTTTCAATTGTGGGTTTCAAGCTATTTGCATAGACAGAATGGAAAGACAATTAGCAAACTGAGCAGCAGAACACACATCAATATGGTTGGAAAAGAAAGTGAAAGAGTATTCTGGAAACCTCATACATTCTGTGAGCCATACAAATCATGCTTTGTCAATCGCAGCACCTGTAAAATTTTGACCACGTGGTCAACAAAGAAAAGGCGTTTTGCATACTGTATTCGACTAACAAACACACACATGGTCAAATTTTCTGAAGCTACCACCAACAGATGTTTATAACCCAGGCTATGCAAACAGAAAGATTTGGTAGTGAATGTGCAATTAAAACCTGTCTAGATACAGCAAAATATGCCAGACAAAACATCGTGCAACTTATTGTTTGTGTCTTCTTTGTTCAAATTTACAACAGGAAAACATTGCCTTGATCAAAAATGTGAATGAGTGAAACCATAAGAAAGCTTCCGGACAGATTTCTAAAGAGCATAATCCAGCTAGCACATGCAAGACCTAATGACCAGGAATTGGCTGTAGGAACAGACAAGAGCTAAATGTCAAGAATTGGCTGTCTGCACAGACAAGAGCTAAATCTCAAGAATTGGCTGTCTGAACACACAAGAGCTAAATATCAAGACTGAGCTTCCCCATCTCCATGAGGGTTGTGTTGTAGAGCTCTTCTTTCACCCTCAAGCTCAGAAACCAGCTGGGTGAGCAGGATTGTTACTTTGAGCTACAAGTTCACAAATCCAGATTGACATCTCAGGATGCAACCATGTTTTGATTCAGCACAGAATGTACATACTGGTTGGGATTGTGTCCTATATGAGAATATTTCCTACACAGGTTTTAGGTATTTCACTGTCAACAGACTTCAATCCAATGTGCAATGCTCATCTTGAATGATCGCTTTGGTATATATATATATATATATATATATATATATATATATATTATATATATATATATATATATATATTATATATATATATATTCATTGGCACCTTGCCGTCTTGGCAGACGATAGTTTGTGCTTTAAAAAAGGCATAATAACTTTTACTTATGGCGGTAGCGAATGTGACTGACAAGGCCAATTCGCGCTGTAAATGTTTGTTCACAGTGGGTGCATGTTAACACGTGGTCATTTCCACAATCATGCACCATCTTACGTCTCACACGCTCGGTGTGTGACTTATCTGCAATAATTTTCTCCTTTGTCTTTATTCCATTTCTGATCTTTGCCCTCCATGCAACATGTTTAGCGGCGACTTGCTCCCACTGTGCATTATCAATGCCTGTATCAATCATGTCCCGCTTACACACATCTTTGTATCGTAGTAGAGGCTGACCCTGAGATCTCTTACCCATCTGTAATTCACCAAAAAAAATGTCCTTTGGTATTCTACCATCATCCATCCTCCTAAGATGTCCTATCCATCTAAGTCTACGAAGACTGAGCATGGAATAACCGTCACACAACCTGATCTTTCCAATACTTCAGTATTTGTGATTTTGTCTCTTGGTGTGAGTGTGTGTGTATATATATATATATATATATATATATATATATATAGATATATATATATATATATATATATATATATATATATATATATATATAATATATATACCATATGTTCATGAAAAAGTGTTTGTTTGCACCAGTTTCAGTTGCGCAATCTCATTCTGCTTTTGAAGTACAATGGATTCAAGGTGATGATGTCTGCCTCCAATTTCAGCAGGCTTGATTGATTCGCTGCATGGTCTGTGTGCATTTTTTGCAAAATAAGAAAAGGATGATAAACTCCCCTTGATCCTGAAGTAATTTATCAGATAAATAGCCTTCTTGGACAAAGGATAAAAATTCAGAGGAATGTTGTGCATGTTGCATATGTCAACAGTTATTCTGCAGTTAGAAATCAAAGATTGAATAGGCTGTTGCTTAGGCTAAATTTCAAAATCAGAAAACCTTTTAGAATAAGTGACATTTATAGCATGTGTGACTCTGCTTTATGCATATTTTGATCCTCATCAGTGCTACAGAGTTCACGCGCTGTGCTCAGATTCTCACTGTGACCTATGGGAGGAGAAAAACAGCAAACTTGCCCAGTTTTTCAGTTACTCACCAGCTTCACATAAGCTACAATGTTTACTGGCAGTCAAATTAGCATACTGCCCTGGAGGGCATGGGTCACATTCTTCACATTCTGTTTTACTGAGGACATAAATATTGAATAACAGTAGTATGAACTCCACAACAGCCAGCACAATATGATATACTTCTATTATCATCAAAAGTAGTCCCTCTTCCATGAATGTATTAACCTCTTTATCTTCTTTACACTCCCAGAGGGGCTGTAATGACACTGACACTCTCAGAGGGGCTGCAATGAAATGATATTCTCAGAGGGGCTGTAATGACACTCTCGGAAGGGCTGTAATGACACTGACACTCTCAGAGGGGCTGCAATGACACTCTCAGAGGGGCTGTAATGACACTGACACTCTCAGAGGGGCTGTAATGACACTCTCACAGGGGCTGTAATGACACTGACACTCTCAGAGGGGCTGCAATGAAATGATATTCTCAGAGGGGCTGTAATGACACTCTCAGAGGGGCTGTAATGACACTGACACTCTCAGAGGGGCTGCAATGAAATGATATTCTCAGAGGGGCTGTAATGACACTCTCAGAGGGGCTGTAATGACAATGACACTCTTGGAGGGGCTGTAATTTGTGTGTGTGTTTTTTTTTTTGTGCTCTCGCTCGCTTTGAACTCAAGCGTAGATTATACATACTACTTCTCGTAGTCCTGGACTAAATTTTGCATGTGGATTAGCTTTCCCTATTAACAGTGTCCCTTGCCATCAGGCAAACTCAGGTGTACCTTGAGGTTCCGTGTCATTCCCCGTTTTTTTGGCATACTAATAATATTTGAATATTTCAACCTGAAAAAGACATTATTTCTGGAAAAACATCATTGGTGAACAACAAGAAACATAGGAAATGTTTCTAAGCGAGAAAACAAAATTTTCTATGTGATAAAAAAAAATTATTTATGCAGTTTTGGGGAAAAGTATAAATTTGCCATCGTGTTTGCCGATTTTTCCAAAATTTCACTCCAAAAAAAAATGTCCGTCCTCTCGGGGCCTGAACCCGGGACCTCTAGCACTCGAGGCAGACACCATATCTCGAGACTACTCAGCCCGTTATCTTTCTATCAGTGTCCGTAATGTACATATTGCATTGTTTGTACCCTGTTCTTCCACAAATCCATACTGTTCTTCACCAATTTCCATTTTCACAATTTATTTTAGCCAAAAACCCTGTCAACTATTAAAAAAAACTTTTTGAATCTTCGGCAGGAGAGTGACCTCAAACATGTTAGCCATGTCTAGATGTAAACTGGATTCTTATTAATTGGCTGGTTGCCAAGTAACAGTGAGATGTAAATAGAAAACATGTGGAAGCCGGTATATCGGCTCGTAGGGTCTCTGATACTCAGTATGTCAAGACGATATACCGGTTCGTCGGGTTCAAAGGGTTCAGAGGTACTTGTAATTTACACCCCCAACCCAGTACAAACTTGCACCTACTAGAGTGGGGTTGGTGTAGGGACATTTTTCCCAACCCAATACTTGTATCTACCAGAGTGAGGTTGGTGTAGGGACATTTTTTCCAACACAGTACTTGCATCTACCAGAGTGAGGTTGGTGTAGGGACATTTTTCTCAACCCAGTACTTGCATCTACCAGAGTGAGGTTGGTGTACGGACATTTTTCCCAACCCAGTACTTGCACCTACCAGAGTGAGGTTGGTGTAGGGACATTTTCCCCAACCCAGTACTTGCATCTGCCAGAGTGAGGTTGGTTTAGGGACATTTTTCCCAACCCAGTACCAGAGTGAGGTTGGTGTAGGGACATTCTTCCCAACCCAGTACCAGAGTGAGGTTCGTGTAGGGACATTTTTCCCAACCCAGTACCAGAGTGAGGTTGGTGTAGGGACATTTTTCCCAACCCAGTACAAGCATCTACCAGAGTGAGGTTGGTGTAGGGACATTATTCCCAACCCAGTATCAGAGTGAGGTTGGTGTAGGGACATTTTTCCCAACCCAGTACCAGAGTGAGGTTGGCATAGAGACATTTTCCCTAACCCTATACAAACGTACCATCTCCGTGGGGACTGTTGCAGAACCCTCCTTTCCCCTCAAGCTCAGAAACCAGCAGACAGACTGAACAAGATCAATACTGTGAACTAAAAGTTCACATCTGCAGAGAGACATTATAGGATGCAACCATGTCTTGATTCAGCACAGAATGTGTGAACTTGGTTTCGATTGGGTCTAATCTGAGAATATTTCCTACACAGGTTTTGGGTGTTTCAATGTCAACAGACTTCATTTCAATGTCCAATACTCTCCTTGAATGATTGCTCCATTGTTTTTTCTACATGTCAATTTCATATGTAAGTTGTTTCTATGTATATCACAGTGACTTACAATGTTGGTCATGTTATTAAGGACAATGTAATTTGCTTAAACTATAAAATAGTACCAGAAAACCTCATAAAACAATGTTATGTACATTATAATCCTATGCTACCAATCTCAAACTTGGACTTTATCCAAATCACATTTTCGCAAAATCAACACCTGCGAGATGAGATAGATGCCTGAGGAGAGCTGCCAACTTAACAATCCGAGACCGAGTAAGAAATGCTGTTATCAGACAGACAGTGGGATCAACACCTTGTGCCACATTTATTGACAGACAGAAGATCAAGTGGTTTGGCCATGTTGTTAGAATGCAACACCAACAACTACCATCACTGGCCTTACTTCAAAGATCATCTGCAACGAGGCCAAGAGGACGTCCAAGAAGAAAATGGATTGACGAAATCAAAGACATTGTACAATCACACGGAATTACACTATCCAGTGCCGCCCATCAGGCGCTGGAGCGCAAATTATTCCTCCCCACGACGCTTCATGGCAAAGTGGAAGATGATGATGATGATGATGATGTACATTATGCTCATCTTATCAACTACTTAAATGTTTTATGGAAAAAACTAAAAAGCAAACACAAATAACTACAATTAATCCTGTTCCTACTCCTTTCCTTCTTATAGTCTGAAAAAAGACATAAATGTCATCATATGACCAATAAAATAACGTTTTATCAAGCTTTTATTATAACATAAAAGACAAATATTTATTACTGTCAAAATATACAAAGCAAATCTAATTTAAGATCCAGTTTATCACCTACTTGCAAAAGTGGCCCAGGTCACACGGACTACAGGCAGCTTGTCCTGTCAGATTACTGTAAAAACCTGCATCACATGAATCACACCTGACTGCTCCAGATGTGTTTATAAATGTACCTGAGGACATGCATGAACAGAATAATAATTGAAGGTGCATGTGTCATGGACAATGGTGCCAATGGTGTATCAAGCAATAGAACATAAGAGTATGAGTTGGAGCGACAAGAACATTCCCTCAACATCACAGACTATGCCAGTGCTCTATCAAATAAGCCACCACTATTCTACAATTAGGATCAAACGGAGTTAATGTCATGAGGTGCAGTGGTATAGTGGTTAGTGTATGTGCCTGCAAAGACAGTGTTCTGGGTTTAAACCTCAAAAGTGGCAGGATTACATGTTCATGACCAGTATGGCCTTGGGTTTGACAGTCTTATTAAATGTACATCAGTCATTTTTCAAAACTGTCTACAACTTGTCTGGGAAGGAAAGTCAGTGAGAAAAAGGAACTGCCCCCCCCCCCCCCCCCCCATGCCCATGAAGTTCATTACAAACCATAAGGATGCTGGAATTTTTATTCAACTATGGCACTGAAATCACTTAAATGAAAAGGGCAACCAGGTAAAAAATATTTGGATGAGATGAATAAGCAGTACACCCAAAATCTGTTAAGGAAACTAGGACTATGCCCATGTGTTGCCGGGGCCCATAAGGGAAAAGAAGAAAAGTAACACTGTTGCCTTCCATGCATGTCGTAAGAGGCGACTAAGAAGGCTTTGGGCTGAGACTTAGTCTACAGTCTATTGGGACTTCCGGTCCCCAACATGGCGGATAGGCATTTAAACCATTAAAGCCTCTGGAGTGTTTACACTTGTGGCTACTGTTTGCATTCACATTTTCCTCATGTTGGACTGGCATGCATGGTTCCGTCGCCCTCATACTGAGTGAATGCATGGCACGACACTGTGAGCTGTGAATTTCGAGTGGGATGCTTTTACATCTGTCCGCAGTTGTTTGTAGCATGAACTGCATGTTCGAAACGATAGCAGCCAGCTGTTGCTGAATTGACTGGTTTGCCTTTTCGGTTCACAAGTGCTTTTTTCAGGAGACTCCTGGGAGTCATCACTGGAGCTATGGAGTTCACACTTTGTGTGGTGCTTTCGATGGGTCGCCCTGCAGAAAGAGACCGAGCCATTTGGGATAAAACCCAGGTCAATGAAGTCTTTCTGGTGACTGCCGATTCCATCGATGATGAACTGTGTTTTTCATGGAGGACTTTTGTGTTGGCATTCTGGCGGTGGCATTATGCACAGTCTACTTGTGCTGGCTGTTAGCTTGCCGAAACTCCTGTCTATTCCATTGTTCACATAGGGCAGTGGGGAGCATTCTGTGTGATATTCACTGGCACAGGAACGGAGCATAATAGGGACGACCCGTTGCCGTGAAGTTGGAACCGCGACTAACTAACTAATTAACTAGGACAAGCACCTATGGATTTGTTTGAAATGCAACAGTCTATTTCATAAATAGTAAAGAGTAACCCAAGGGGAAATATCTATAAATTCAAGAGCCAAAAATATGTTTGGAAAATAAACAGCAAGTAAATATCTGAAAATTCACATTCAAAACAGGTGTGTTAAAACATAAGAAAGTTCACATGTAATTAATGAAGCACAACCAAGCAAAAGTATTTATAAAGTGCAATAGGTGTATGCCAGAATATGGCACCTTAATCTTCTCCTATAGCCATGAAGCAAGTCTTTTCAAGGAAATAAAAGATAATCTTAGTGTGTTGTCCAGAAGAGCAGATCCAGCCCATTCTGGGATCCCTAGAAATTAAAGGACAGATGAATTTGCAAAAGCTCGGAGGGAACTTTGATTCATCCCAGGGCTATAAAGAGTCAGTGACATTCCTAAAACAATCATAACCTATGTATATATACTTAACATACTAGTCTTCTGTGCTAATTCTGCTTAAGTTGTCCTGAGTGTGGCATGAACCTACTGTTGCTTTTGTATATGTCAATGTTTGTTTATACCAAATGCACCTTACTTTTTAAAATCAACATTGTCTTCTATAAACTGACAACCATGTTCTTGTTTTCTTACGTTTTTTAAATTTTCTTGTGCCATCTCATTCTGATCATAAAGTTAAAAAAAAAAATCATTAGGGAATGCACTCAAACCTATGAATGTAATCTAAAAACTATGAAAAGTGAATTAAGGGCAAAAGGAATATATCTTACTCACAGAATCACAGGTACTCACCCATCTCACACAAACTGCACGTTTTACTGGTCGTATGATTGGCAAACTGTCCAGGCGCACATGGCTGGCATTGTATACATGCAGTCTCACTGGGAAATTAAATGACACATGTTTACTTTCTGGAGTCACACATGAATCGTGTGTGAAAGCAATTAAAGGAAATGTTAACATGTTCCAAAATGAAGGTATTTTTGATCCATAACATCCCCTCCCACCCCCTTTTTTGAGGGGTTGTTCCTGGGGAAATTTGTCTGTTTTACAGGCTCGCTGTACAACATTTTTTATACAGTATTAGGAGTAGCTGACCTGATCTGTGATTGACCTGATCTGTTATTGACTTTCTCTGTCACATCACTGCGATACAGTGATATATAAGCTTATATATTCATTAAATTTAAAAGGGAATGGTCTAGTGAGCAATAATCACAGGATATTAATTGGGGAAGCCTTTGAGACCACCAAGACAGTTCATAAATAAATATACATGTATAGTTTGACAATTATAGAAGTACGGGTAAGAATTAGAGACTAGAGGATGGACTCGACAACATAAAAATTGAAATCTATAGGTACCAACTTAAATTCGAACCTGTTACCTCCAAATAATGACAGTGACTTACTGAGCAAACAAGTGTCTAGTTAGTCATGTGTTGAAGTACACTTGTTTCTGCAGCAAGGTGCTGTCGTCATTTGGAGGTGACAGGTTTGAATCCTGGTTGGCAGCTTTCAATTGTTTATGTCTAGTGCATCCTCTAGTCTCTAATTCTCACCCCTACTACTATCAGTGCCAAACAATATGTGTGTATTTATTTATGAATAATCACAGGGTTGGTTGGTTGGTAATGAATACTCTAGAATATTGAATTTTAACTCTTTAAATCTGATGCATTCATGTTCAGGCAGTCTGAGCCTTGAAAAGAGCTCGCATCTATCAAAGTAAGACTGCTATATAAACTTTCCTCTAAACTGATACAAAAATACTAACTCCATGAGAACCGTGTTGCCGAGCCCTCCTTCCATCCTACAAGCTCAGAAATCACATCTGCTGAGAGACATAGTTTAGTTTAGTTTAGTCGATGGATCAACATCACGGCACATGAGTATAACCCATAAGTGCTCTGCTATACTCCTAACTCCAGCCTGAGTCAGGAGAATCTCAGCTCAGTGCATGGACTCTGTAGCACCGGCGAGGATCCTGAAATATTTTGGGTAGATTTTTATAACTCAAAATTTTGCCCGGGTAGCACCGTTAGGCTACTCTTTTTTTTATTTCCAACTGCTAAGGGATTTTTTACGTGCGCAATAATACAAACGGGCGCCCAATCTCACTACCCAGAGACCAAGGGAAATTTTTGTGACTAGAAGTCCATGTGAAAAAATCCCGGCCCTCACCAGGGCTTGAACCCGGGACCTCCAGCACTCGAGGTGGACACCATACCTTGAGACCACTCAGCCCCTGCTGAGAGACATCTGGATGTAACCAAGTCATGCACAGCATAAATGGACTGGCTGGGATTGGGCCCGGGTTGGTAGTGTTTCCTCCACAGATTTTAAGTACTTCATTGCCAACAGACTCCAACCCAACTGTCACGTAAAGACAAGCGAGCATCATCTCAGTCAGAACGTATCTATGAGTGTAGTGCACGTAACCATACCAGTGACTTACCTAGACTTGCCTAACACATATAGTGGGTGAGAGGTCAATGCACAATCACATAAATAAATAGTTAGTGGGGTAGGGGTATCACCTATCAAAGGAGATTAAGATGCCTCCTTTCCTCTGTTAGTATAGGGAGCACCCTTGGGCAAGGTGGAGTACCTGCTTAGGTACCCCCCCCCCCCACCCCCCAAAAAATCAGGGTTACATGAAGCCATGGAAGCAGGCGGTGGATGGAGTGTGAGAGCAGCTGACAGATTGTAGTTGGTTATGGTTAGCACTCTGCGGCGTTAGGCAGAAGATCTCATTAGTAGAAACAATGGCTAGGGCCACCGACTAGTACAGTCGCTGCCCAGAAGAAAAGCAACGGCAAACTACCTTTGCAAAACTTGCCTAAAAACCTAACAACCATGAAAGAAAGCAAAATAAAACAGAGATCTGGTGGTGAGACCCCCAGGCCAGGCAGTTGAGATAACACTGGGGAAGAGTGTGATGCAGGGGCCAGTACTAGTAATCGTGATGACAGAGATAATCCAGATGGTGTTACCAAGGAAATCCCATGTGTCAGGCTAAGAAGCAGAGTGAGACTAGGAACATGGAATGTGAGAAGTCTGTATGAAGGAAAGCTCAAGGTAGTATGTGATAAGATAGAGAGGCAAGGGAAATTTTTAAAATGAATATGGAAGTCTTTTCATATATTCTGGTAGAGACGTAGGAGGCCAGAGCGGAGTGGCATTTTGTGTAGATAAAACAACAGCAAAAGCTTTAATTTAATATAACCCGGTTAATGATAGAATTCTCATTATCAGACTTAGAGGCTACCTAAAATACACAACTTTGATACAGATATATGCACCTACACCAACAGCAGAGGAGGATGAAATTGATGATTTTTACAGTACACTGCAAGATACAAAGATAAGATTGGTCATAATGACAACACAATAATAATGGGAGATTTTAATGCAAAAGTATATATAGGAATAGCTGAAAATGAGAAACACGTTTTAGGAAAGTTTGGATTGGGAAACAGAAATGATGAAGGTGACAAATTAATTGAATTTTGCACAGAAATTTACAGTGAGGTACAACAGAGTTATGGTCACCAAACTTATTGTCTGCAGTGGACAGTGTATGAGCACCAGATCATCAACTTGAGAGAGTCTCAGCTGGCTACAGAAGTGCTGTTTGTGTGCACCCCACTGTAAAATAAAGTTGTCGAGCTGCCACTGTGTGTTTTGCCTACTAAACTGAGCACACTCGGTAAGCAGCAGTTTGTAAGCGAGCCAAGTGATGCGAATAGTCACAGGGATTGCAACTGCCATCCAAGACACCCTAGACATCATCATCGTACTCAACAAACCCTCAGTAACATTACGTTTATATCATGGCAAAATGGTTTGCCTTAATATGTCATATTTTGCGCAGTCTTGAATTATGTGATCTGCTGTCTGAGGTGCCAATCCATCTGTGCACATGGCTGAATCGCCAATCTTGAATGTTGTATACATGTGGCTGCATAATTTATTGTGTCCTGTTCTGAGGAGCAGAATAATGATTTGTTCTGGTCTGTCCATAAGGTGGTAATTGCTAGTCTGATATGAAACACTGAAAGATGAGGCCAATTAACACGTCTTACAGCACTAAGTTCAAGGGCATGCTTTGCCCTCTTCCCAAGTACCTCTACTGTGACAATCCAGAGTCAGTAGCAGTGACATAGTCTGTTCCAGAACTAGATCCAAAATCAAAGAGATGAACAAACGTCTGCCCACATTATTTCATGAACAACTCTAATTCAAACCTCATACCCTGATCTAATCCAGAATGAATAAGTGATCCAAAGAAACAATAATGCTCTTCATTGCAGAGCCATTGTCTAGGTCAAGCCATTAGAATGACAACGTCAGCAGAGTTTCGAGTAAAATTCATTACGTTTGTGCTTTAATCACTCTAGCCAACTCTCCACTCTTGTTTATTGTGGGCGAGGTGTGCGAGTAAGAGTGCAATCTGCAGATTTATGATACTTTCTGAGGAGACTTCTAAAATTCTTTAAATTGTCAGGAAAGTGAATGGCAGGTTAATTAGACACCTTGGCTTAGGTCTATCTGTGTACAGCGCTAGTCTTATCTACTTGTTTCCAGTCACAGAACAATGCCACAGGCTCCCATTCTACTTAAATCATTCCCTTAGTATATTCTTCTAAAACATAACAAGTCAACTTTAGGAGACTATGGGTATGCTCCTGAAATTAAAAATTCTGTCTATGATGTTAGGAAATTCTGTCTATGATATTAGGAAATTCTATCTATGATATATTTTACCATAACGATCGCTATGCCAGTGTACTGTATCACTGGAAGATTACAGGCACAACTTTTGGTCTTCTCAAATGACTGCAGTTTCTTTTTTCTCTACACTGATTACATTTGGATGTGTTTACAGTTTGAGTCACAATGACTTACAATTTTGGTCAAACTATTCAATCAATGTAATACCTGGAATCTATAAAATTGCTAGCAGAAAATTTGATCAAACAATTTTTCATAACTGTTATGCATTACTTATCAACTGCTTATATTTTGTATGGAAAAAGTTAAAGAACAAAACAATAAAGCTACGATTACTCCTATTTCTAATCTCCTCCTACTTTATAGCAATAAAAAAAATACATAAAAATAATGTTTTATCATAATATTCAAGACAGTTGATTATTACTGTCAAAATATACAAAGAAAATCTCAGTTAAGATCCAGTTAACCACCTACTTGCAAAAGTGGCCCATGTCACATGGACTACAGGCAGCTTGTCCCGTTTGATTATTGTAAAAACCTGCATCACATGAATCACAACTGACTGCTCCAGATGTGTTAACAAATTGACCTGAGAACATGCATTAATAGAATTATAACTGAAGGTACTTACATCGTGGACAATAGTACAAACGCAGCTTGAAGTAAGAGGATATCAGCGTCATTAGATTATGAGGTGGAGTGATTAAAACCTCCCCTTACCATCAGTGCCCTATCAAATAAGCCATCACAGCTCTAAAATCAGGATGAAGCAGAGTTAATGTTTCAGGGTGCAATGGTACAGTGGTTAGTGTGCTTGTCTGCAAAGAAGTGGTCTGAGTTCAATTCCAAGAAGTGGCAGGGTTCATTCTTCCCGACAAGTTCCGACCCACTGTGACGATTGTTTTTTTGTTTCAATATCACAACCATAAACTCAGGTTTCATGACATGTTATGACACCTTTCAGAATGTTTTAATCAGCATTTTATAGACCTAACAGCTCCTGACTGATTGTGAGTTGGATCTCTTTTTGTTCATCGTCATTGCTGAACGTTTAGAAAATTTGCAAGTGTACTACACATTCCTCCACAATGATTAACCATCGGGCCCTGATCCACTATTATTAGACAAAAGATAAATGTCATTGGTACACATATGTGTAGTAACAAGCTCGCTGACCCACTTACTTACAACACTGTTTAACAAGTCAACATTCTCTTTGGACTGTCTGTCCTCTTATGCACACAAAAAGCAACTTAATCTTCAAAATCAACACTGTCTTTTATCAAATGTTCTTGTTTGCATATATTGTTTGCTTGCTGTGACATCTAATTGTGAACAATAAATTTAAAATAAAAACATTTGGGAATGCAGAAAAACCTAGGGCTGTAATCTAAAAAACTCTTAAAAGCATCATCAGAGCAAGAATATATTTTACATATAGAACCACAGGCACCCACCCATCTCACACAAACTGCATGTTTTACTGGCCGTCTGATTTGCAAACTGTCCAGGAGCACATTTCTGGCATTGTAAACATGCAGTCACCCTAGAAAATTAAATAATACACGTCTACTTTCATGAGCCATTCATAATTATTGTGCCAATGGTACTTCATAACACATTTATATTCCAACATGAAAGTGTTTTTGAGTGTCCAGGGTAGACAAATACAAGAAATAATACTAATAATATACTTATTGATTACAAAATATGTCTAAAATGTTGCAGTATTTTATGCATCATTCTCATCACTCTCTTTAATTAGTATTTATCGTGAAAATAACTTTCCATCCACAACAGCTGATAAGAAGGTGCTGCAATATAGTGGCTAGCACACTCATCCGCCGGCCCATTAATCATGGGCATGAGCTTTAAACTGTATTAAAATAGCAGACCAGTGGGATCAATACCCACAGAACAGTGATATATTTGTCAAGTATATTTGTCAACAGAAGATCATGGATAGAACTAAAAAATACTGATGAATCAAAAGATAAAGAACAGACGCTGGTGCTAGAAACGGCAAATACTGAGCAGATCTGAAAATAGTATGACTACAAATACCTTTGTATGGAATCAACAGAGAGAACATCTGATAATAAAAAAAAAAATTAAAATTATGTGTTCTGCAAATGTATTGCACTATAAGAAAACACCATCAGCATCATCAATACCATCATCATAAAGTTATTTTAGTTTCCGGCTGGTAATAAAGCTTCCTGGTCATTTCATTCCACAGTTGTCTGTTTTGTACTGATCTCTTTAATTTCCTGTATGTCAGTATAGATAGATCTGTGCATGTTTGCTTTATGAATGTCCTTGGACGATGCATTCCTCTTTTCCTTGGTACTGTGTCCTCAAGTACTCTCTTCTGGTGTTTCTTCATGTCTTATGATGTTACCAAGCCATCAAAGTCTTCGCTTTTTCATTACTTTAGGAATCCTCGTTTGTACTGCAATATGTACCAGAACTGACACATCTGTCATTTTTTCAGCCCAGCTGGTATAAGAAAAGATCTAAAACAGAAGAAGAAATAAATAGAAGTTAAATGTTTAACCCTTTACAGGGCAAAACGTCCATTTGCGGCCGATCGCTTAAACGAGCAGATTGTCTGAAACTGCCCGATACTATTATGCATTGTAAAAAAGCAACCTCTTGACTTTCCGACACCTACTTTCGCTTTCGCCGATAACTTGACAAAATGGCCACCATTTTTAAGCGCCTACTATGAATTTGAACTGACTTTTACGGACTTTTTTTTTATATAGTTTTCGGGACTTTTACACTTAGTTTTTCCAAATGGATTTCGGCGATTCTTCAAGTGAGAGCCAAGATTTCGCTAGGTTCAATTTAAGTGACATTAAAGGGCACGAAGTTGACTATTAATCGCAGCAAGATATCAGTGAAAAGCGTTACTTTGCATTAGCAGTCATGAGTCGGACTTTAAAGAAAGTGATTATGATTCTGAAAATGTGTTTGTAAATTGCCGTATAGATGACGGAAAATCACAAACAATATGCTGTATTTCGTAAATATTTGTGTTCATATATGGATTACTAGGATATACACAAACAAACTTGGAAATCATGTGACAAGAGAACCTATAATCAAATAGATCACATTTTAATTAACAACAGAAATGCATCAAACATACAGCAAGTCAGAAGTTATAGAGGAGCTGAGTGCCATAGTGACCATTTCCTCGTTGGAGCAAAATTTAAAATAAAACTTAAGAGAGCTTTCTATACTAAATTACAAAGATTACACCCAACATATAACAGAGAAAAACTACAAGACATTACAGTCAAAGAGAAATTTACAGATGAAATAAAATGTAAACTTGAAACTTTGCAAAACCCTTTGGAGGAAAGCGTTGACCAAACTTGGTTGAACATCAAGAATACAATTCAATCTACCGCAGAAGAATGTCTCGGTGTGTCAACCACGCATAGAAAGAACAGATGGTTCAATCAAAAATGTGAAGAAGCAGTCACTAAGAAGAAGAATGCCAGACATGTATGGTTAAATGACATCAATAACATCCAAAAGGAAGAGCATTATAGAAATGAATGTAAAGAGGCTACAAAAATAGTCAGACAGCAGAAGCGAGAATATATGAGTAATATAATCAAAGATTTGGAAACTAATCACCAGAAAAATGAATCCAGAAAGTTTTTTAAAGTACTGAAGTCAATGAAACGAGGGCACCAACAAAACACATATGGTTTAAAAGACAAAAATGGGAATATGATAAATACCAATGAAGAAATGTGCAACACATGGAAAGAATATTTTATTGAATTACTAAATTGTGAAGCTCCAAGTAACATTTTCCCACAGGAAGAGGTTCTAACATGCGAACCACAAATTGAAGAACCTACATTTGAAGAAATCCTATATGTAATCACACGACTTAAAAACAATAAGGCAACTGGGACTGATGGAATTGCTGCTGAATTTATAAAGGCAGGTGGCCATGCATTACATCTAAAGCTATACGAACTAATAATAAAAATCTGGAGGACAGAAGAATTACCCCATGACTGGAAAGAGTCATTATTGATACCTATCTTTAAGAAAGGAGACAAGTTCCAATGTGGAAATTATAGAGGAATATCACTACTGTCCACAAGCTATAAGATACTATCCGCAGTATTACTAAATAGACTAAAACCATATTCAGAAGACATATTAGGTGACTACCAGGCGGGTTTTAGACAAAACAGATCAACAATAGATCAGATATTTATCTTACGACAAATAGCCGAGAAACATTGGGAATATAAAAGAGATCTCCATAACATTTTTGTGGATTTTAAAAAGGCTTATGATAGTGTCCATAGGAATAGTCTATGGAATGTTATGCAGGAATTTGGAATACCAAGGAAGTTAATTAACATGACCAAACTATGCATGGAAGATACTTATAATATAGTAACATATAAAGGCAGGAAATCAGACCCCTTCCAAATAACATCTGGCTTGAAACAGGGTGATGCACTATCGCCGCTACTCTTCAATCTGGCTCTAGAGAAAGTTGTAAGGAAGGTAAAGGAGGAATGTGATATTGGAGGAACATCCAAGCTGCTTGGTTATGCAGATGATATAGATATTATAGGGCAAAGTGAACAAAAGACATTAGAAATATTGACTCACTTAAAGGAAAAAGCCCAACAGATGGGGCTGGTTATCAACCAAGATAAGACAGAATATATGGTAATTTCAAGAGACGGAATGGCTAAAAACTCTGGCCACATACAAATAGATAATATGACCATTAAAAGAACGGAAACATACAAATACCTGGGTACAATCTTCAACTGCTCCAACATCATAAGGGAAGAAATACAAACTAGAATCAACTCTGGAAATAAGATATACTATGCACTACAACATCTACTAAAATCAAAGGCGCTATCTCGTAACACCAAAATCACAATATACAAAACACTGATCAGACCAGTTGTGCTGTATGGCTCTGAAACCTGGAGTACAACGAAAGGAGACGAAGCCTTGTTACAAACCTTTGAGAACAAAATTTTAAGACGCATCTTTGGACCCATTAGGGATACACAAAGTGGAGAGTGGAAAAGAAGAAGTAACAAAGACATTTATGATTTGTTTAAGTCCCCGCTAATCACTGGTATCATGAAGGCTAATAGACTACAATGGCTGGGGCATATAGAAAGAATGGAAGATAATAGGGAAACAAAACTCGCTTACACTCAGGAAATAAATGACCGTAGACCCCGAGGTAGACCAAGAAGGCGGTGGAGAGATAATATACATACAGACCTACAAGCACTTGGAATCAACGACTGGCAAGAGAAGGTCCACCAGAGAGACGAATGGAGACAGATTGTATTTGCAGCAAAGAACCTCAATGGCTCGGAATGCTGAAGAAGAAGAAGAAGAAGAAGAAGAAGATATATGGATTACTGACAACAATCACGTGAGTAACATATTCTGCATGCTTTTCCCTTCATTGTGTTGTTTATTTAACTAAAATCGGTTGACTAACACCTTATTTGTGATGTTTTTACTAAAGCAACCCGAAATTTTACCGAACCTGAAAAAATGTTGCCCGTTGAGGGCTAAAAAATGGACAAGCGTCTGCCCTGTAAAGGGTTAATAACTTCTAAAAAGAGAGGTAAACAAAGTCAATCAGTCATAAGAAAGCCTGCCTGATCATCTATGCTCTTTTGGGTAGGAAGTCAAAGAATGTGGTTACTACTGCTTAAGTTTTTTCAGTTGAAACACACTTTTTTTTTCAAGCTAACAACCATTTTAGTTTGTGCTATGCAATGGCAGATATTACCTTACTGATTAACAATTGTCATAGCACCAGGAGGATCTGTAAACTGCATCTCATGAACTCTACTTGATCAGAGACTGTCTGTCAGTTTAGCTCACTATCCACAAAGGACCATACAAGACAGACAGCAGAGATCATATAAGTATAGTTTACAGTAGAAAGGTTAGGCTGAAGTCCTGACATTATGTGCTTTGTGTAGGTTCATTTACCTTCTCTGGGGGTCTCTGTGGTGAAATGGTAAATACATCCGTGAAACAATCCAAAGGTCATGTGTGTTCATGAGTGCAATTATTTTCAGAGACCCCTGTGGGTTGTCACGAAAGCTATGGAGTTTATGTTCTGTGCAACGCTTACGGCAGACCCCGTTGAAATTCTTGTCTTTAAACCCCTTTTAAACTCTGTTCACGTTTATCTGGTTGGCATCAAGAGATTAAAAACCCCAAACTTAACACTGCAAATTCAATTTCCGTCATGTCTGCAAGAGACATAAGCACTCTGCGCTGTACAGCCATAATTCCTGCTGACTGCACTTCTGTTGATTTATAAGGATGACTGAATTGTAGGAAAACTGTGTGCCTACTTACTTGCAAAAGCGTCCAGGTTGACAGGGTTTGCAGGCGCTCTGTCCTTCAAGGTCATTGTAGAATCCTTCATCACATAAATTACAAATGTCAGCCCCAGAAATATTAACAAATTCACCTGAAAATAAATATTTTAGAAAAATAAAGCATGGGTGTATGATTTCGTTTGTAAAAGATCAGTTTAAATAGCACACAGTTAACTCCATAAGTAGAGAGCTGCAAGATCAGTTTAAATAGCACACAGTTAACTCCATAAGTAGAGAGCTGCAAGATCAGTTTAAATAGCACACAGTTAACTCCATAAGTAGAGAGCTGCAAGATCAGTTTAAATAGCACACAGTTAACTCCATAAGTAGAGAGCTGCAAGATCAGTTTAAATAGCACACAGTTAACTCCATAAGTAGAGAGCTGCAGCAGCATGACGGCTTGCATACTTGGTGTCAGGTGTTCAAATCCTTCTCAAGACAGGAATTTACTAGACGCTGACCAGAGCTCTCCAGTTGGCCCAGCCTAAAAATGGTACCAGGAAATGTTCTGGGAAGTCAAGGCAGCAGCAGAAAAAATACTGACCACACCATCCATTGAGTGCCGACTTGTCTATACAAATATGGGGCAAGCACTGTATACCCAATGCTGTGACCCAATTTATTGCTGGTTAACAAGGAATGACTGAGAAGATTGGAGCATGAGAGGCACGATTCAAGAGAAAGCCCAAATCATGATTTGTTTGAAATTGTTGAGTGAATGTAAGATAACAAGTTGAATCGGTCAAGCCCAGAATGTGAACCAGGATGGTCGACAACCAGTGAGCCCTAGACTGGTTATATGGTGGTCAACATTGTCTATGCCTTTATGTTCACAGGTTTAGAATTATTATAGATTCTTGTGTAAGAGATGTGTAGAAAAAATGTGCAGTAAAGTTCATGGATGAGAGGAACAGTACATTTTAGATGCTTCGATGTATATAAAGATCAGCGCATAAGCCACTTATAGTTGTGGATATGTGTTAAGAAGGAATAAAATTAATAAACCATTGCTTTACTATCATCACTTAAGTGGAGATGAGTATCATCTGTACAGCATCAATCTGTCAGTTCAGTGTTGTCATTTATAATACCGAAGTGTCCAGGGGTCTTAGTGAACAGGAAAGATGAGCCAGGAATCGTTACCAGAATGATCTGCCTCAAACATCAATGGTGAATTTTCCTTGAGACCTGAATGTTACTCACTATCTCTGTTACTCCTGATATATTAATATGTCTCGTGGTGGAACAAGGTCCTGTACTTTTATTTACCTCCATAAGACCTCCTGTCTCCTCCCACAGATCACAAATGGAGGACTCTGCAGCACTGGCAAGGATTCAAATGTGTGTATACCAGATGGAAACACACTTTAAATATTCTGGGTAGCTGCATCTAATTTGAAAGTTAGCATGAACAGTGGCCTATTTAACTGGTGCTGTAACTTAGGGTATAGTGAAACGCGCAGGTTTCATAATTTTACAACATACTGGGTCGAGAGTTTAAAATCAGCTGCCGGCGATTAGGAAGCAGGCTAGTTTGCGTTGATTTCGATGGTATGAGACAAAGGCGGTGCAGAAAGCAATGGCAAACTACTGAACCAAACATTGCTTAGTAAATGATAATCCGCAAAGAAATGCTGAAGTTGATTGCAATGTCCTGGAAATGACATGCAAACTTTTTAACAGTGGCCTATTTGGCCTACTTTCTTTTTAGTTTCAACAGCTGAGATGTTTAATGTGCAAAGCATAAACATGGGCTAATCCAAGTTGTTTTACCCTTATCAGAGAAGGCTAGGCATCCTAAGGTTGCTGATTTTGGGAAAGTTGGTAGCATGATAGGTATCTGGTTTTCTAATGTTTGAAGCAGACGATGTACATTTAAGCCACTCTGTTCACAAGCATAGGTAAATAAAGATAAACACGGCTCCATAGCAGATAATGCTTCTGAAGTGTTAGGCCTTAACATATTCTAGGCTGTGACAAATGAGGTGGGGATGGTCGTTCCTTTCTTCATCTCTTTCCCTTTCCCAACAATTCTCACAAAATTCTGAAAATTGTCTGGTACCAATTTGTAATAGACTGGGTCCACCCTACGGTCTTACTGGTAGGAAAAAGCATCTCTACCTCTGCTGAGATTTAAACCCAGGCCATTGTCTTATCAAGCAAGAGCACTAACACCAACATGCCACCAAAGCTCTTCAAACACAAGTACAGAAAGTAAATAACATGCACAGGCTTATATACATGATCCACGACTCTGGTGATCAAGTGAAATGGCAAGTCATGACCACCCACGCTTTCCGGCATGGCACATGATTGATTGATTGACTTACATGATATCTATGTATAAACATGGTGCAGGTTGAAAGTTAGTTACAAAGGGCCAGGCCCATGTGGTCATCACCCTTCAAGACAAAGTGGTGGTTGCGGGTGGTGTGATGGCATCAGATCTAACAGATACTTGCTCACGTTAAATAGTCTGTTTCTGAAAGATGTGGAAACGCAACAGGAGAAAGATGCTTGGAAGTCATGACCCAAGCGGGTGCATCGGCTGTAGAGATTTGGCTCTCAGCTAACTCATGCCAAGCTTCTTCATGATTGGTTGGATTTTTGCAGCTAATATTTTCTCTCTTTATGTGTCTACATGTGTGTAAGTGTTTGTGTGTGTGTGTGTATGTGTGGGTGTCTTTGTGTGAATGTATGCATGTGTGTATGCATGTTTAAGTGTGTGTGTGTGTGTATGTTAATGTGTGTGTATGTATGTATGTATGTATGTGTGTGTATGTATGTGTGTGTGTGTATGTATGTGTGTGTGTATGTATGTGTGTGTTCGTGTATGTATGTACATATGTTTGTGTGCGTATGTGTGCATGCATGCAGTGTATGCCAGGGAGTGTGTATTTGTATGTTATTGAGTGTGTGCATAACTGTGAGTGTTTGTGCAAATGATGTAAGTATGTATGCAGATAAGTATGTGTGTGTGCATGTGTGTTTATAAATGTGCATGTGTATGTCTGCCTGTCTCATAACATGGTAATATGCATTGGTTATGTTTACAAAATCCATTTGACAATGTTTGTTTCCTAGGTGAATGTAACATATACAATTGATGAAGGAAAGATGAATGATTGGAAGGACCGAATGTAAGACGGGCATGCGTGCCCAATTTGTGACCCTTTGAAAATCAAGTTTGTTCGTTCATTCATTCTGGGATGAGGTAGCCTGCCTCGCGTCAACCCTTCTCAGACTCTCATATGACATGGATGGTGGACATCAGGTGTTGGTAGGTGTGTGTGTAGTAGGTTATTCCCATGTACATTCAGGCGTCAACCCTTCTCAGACTCCCATATGACATGCATGGTTGGTTATTCCTATGTACATTCAGGCTGCAAAATGTGATGGCCCCATTACACCACAGATCCATAGCAGAAAACTGCTTCGGGACAAAATTGTCTGGTTTTTTTTAAAACCCATTAACTAACGGATTTCATAAACATGATGTGGCAGAATTATTTGATTCACATCCTTCAACTAGAAATTTAACTATAATTTCAGCTGTAGTTTGTACAATTGTCAAAACGCTTTTTGTGTGTATGACATGTGACAAATGTGGATTAGTGACAGCTGATTTTTCTTGACAATGTTTTTTCCCGATGTGAATGTAATGTGTGCAATATATAATTGATGAACAAAAGATGAGTGATTGGAAGGGCTGAATGTAAGACGGGCCTGCATGCCCAATTTGTGACACTTTGAAAATAAAGTTTGTTTGTTCGTTCTTTTTAAACAACATGAAATCTGGTGTGGCCAGCTTCTAAAGGTAGTTTACACATTAAGAAAACAAGTCATGTGATGACTGAATCTGCAACCTTGACCAGACGAGAATAAGAACAAGAAGTCAGAAGTGGTCAAGTCAAACAACAACACCATGTAGGAAGTCAAAAAAAAGAATAATCAATCAACACAACTGGTGTTGTACACTGCTACATGCAGACAGTGAAACTAAGGAGGGGAATCTGAGCAATTATGTACTGAATCGTTCAATGTGCAATAAGGATAATCTGATGACTAACTAATTACCAACTAGTTAACATGCTAAGGTAACTATAGCCCCACAAATGTTGTAATTATTATACCAACATTTGCAGTTCGATGAATGCAACTCACCTTGTGGACATGCGGCACATAATGCTGAGCCAGCATTTGAAGCATAATGGCCGACTGTGCAGTTTGTGCAATCTACACTGTGTGTCTTGTTACTGTAAAACAACCGTACATATTATTATTTTAAAAACAAGGAGACAACAGATAGGAGTAAGGCCAGGCTTACAATGTAAAGGAAAATAGAGAATGCAAGAACTGACAAGAATACCTTCATATTTATCATTAGCAGAAGCACATAATACCCAATAGCATGATTTCAGTGCAAAGAGAACACAAGGAAAACACATGTTAAAGAGACATTACAGATGCAATGGTCCAAAATATCAACCACTGCACATAATGTCCTGCCTACGGTGGCCATGAAGAACTTTAAATAATATCAGTAGCATCATAATTCTATTTGTGGACAAAAATAGAATTTTATAAAATAGGTTATGAAAAGACAAAACAGAATAATATGTAGATGACATAAAAGGAGGTGCTGGAGATGGCAAACATACAGAGAAAATAATGGGAGACAAAGATGAATAATATGTAGAGGACATTGAAGGGGCTGTAGGAGATGGCTCCATTTGGGTAATAAATGGAGGAGGAGAATAAGAAGAATAAAAGAAAGAAGAGGAGGAGGAGGAAGAAGTTTCAAGACCTTTTTGAGACCTTAATGATTTGGTCTTTTCACTTTGACAAGCATGGTCTTTCAAGGTGTCTACGATACTGGTCTCCTTCATGTTGATAAGCATGGCCTCTTTCTACAATTTCTATAATCATGGTCTCTTCAGACAAGAATAATAATTGTTTCTCTGGACTTCATTATCGAAGTCTCTTTAGATTCTAAGTCATGGTCATATAACAATCGTGAGCTCTGTAGACATATTTAATCACAGTCTATTCAGACACCAATAATCATAGTTTCTATGGACTTCTGAAACTAAGTCTCTTTAGATTGTCAGTCATGGTCATATCACAATCATGAGCTCTTTAGACCTATATAATCATGGTCTCTTGACCTTTATGACCATAAGGAACTTTGTGGTTTCACATACATCACTTATGTTTTTGAAGCAGAGGCGCATCAAAAATATGCTTATAACAACAAATTACAGTATGTCATTACTGAATGGTGTAGCTTTATCTTGTAATTCCATGCTAAGAGAACTGTTGCCCAAACCAACACAATGTTGTGTTCAAACACAACACAATATGTAAGAAGCCTGGGGCAGGCTGACAATCTGCAGTCACTATCTTTCAGATTATTATAAACAAAATTTCTTAAGGCAAATGACCATGTAGACCTGCTGTCTTATTACAATGGAACTGTGAGAAATTAAACTCCGCAGTGGAAATAATGGGATGAAAACTCAGTAAAACAAATCAATAAATATAAACAATAATTCCAATGACTTAAACCAAGTGAAGAAGGGAAAAAAAGAGAAGATCAAACAGAATCCAGAAGATAAGTTAGTTGCATACCCTTTACAGAACATCGCAGTCAAAACCAGCATTTTTTTTATTTGCTGTTGTGAATGTCTTGGCAAGTTTAAGTTCAGTAGTTTGCCATTGCTTTCTGAATGTCTAGCACCCATACCATTTCATAAAACACCAACGTAAGGCGGTCTGCTGCCAAATCGCCCACAGTTGAGTCTTGAACGCGGGTATGCAAGATTACAAACTGCGTCTATAACCCCTTCGCCACAGAGGAACCAGAAAAAAAAAAATATTACTGAATTACAGTGCAGAGAAGTAATGCAAAAGGACTGCAGTTACAGCAGGAATTAGTTACAGACATGAAAAGTGGACTGTAGTTACTGCAGGCATTAGTTACAGACATGAAAAGTGGACTCAGTTACTGCAGGCATTACTTACACACATGAACAGTGGACTGCAATTACTGCAGACATTTGTTATATATGTTAAAAATGGGCTGCAGCTACTGCAGGCATTTGTTATGGATACGAAAACTGGACTGCAGCTACTGCAGGCATTTGTTATAGATGCACAAGCTGAACTGTAGCTACTGTAGGCATTAGTTACAGACATGAAAAATGGACTGCAACTACTGCAGGCATTTGTTAAATATATTTAAAATGGACTGCAGCTACTGCAGGCATTTGTTAAATATGTTAAAAATGGACTGCCGCTACTGCAGGCATTTGTTAAATATATTTAAATGGACTGCAGCTACTGCAGGCATTTGTTAAATATGTTAAAAATGGACTGCCGCTACTGCAGGCATTTGTTAAATATGTTAAAAATGGACTGCCGCTACTGCAGGCATTTGTTAAATATATTTAAAATGGACTGCAGCTACTGCAGGCATTTGTTAAATATGTTAAAAATGGACTGCCGCTACTGTAGGCATTTGTTAAATATATTTAAAATGGACTGCAGCTACTGCAGGCATTTGTTAAATATGTTATAAATGGATGCAGCTACTGTAGGCATTAATTACAGACATACACAAAATTACAATGCAACTACTACAGGCATTAGTTAGTGGTGTAACAACTGGACTGCAGCTACTGCAACTATTTGTTCAGTTAGCAATGTAAAATGTAGCTTAGATCACAAACTAATGTAGTGAAAAGTCCTTGCAGATTACAAATAACATTATATTTTTTGTGAACATTAAAAAAAATACATTAACAAATCCTACTTTGTTGATGTTCCACTTGGGCACTTGTCGCAGTAATTCTGGCCTTGCTTTGATTGGTACTGTCCAGCTGAACATCCACTGCAGAATGTTGCATTTACACAACATCCATCATCTGAACAACAACCACACTCTTTAATGCCTGTAAATGAAAATAAATTAATGTTGTACTTCTTAGTTTGACCTGAAATGGTTGTTTATTGCTTTATGTTTGTTTACTGAAATGCTGAAAAATGCCTACAGCCGAGAGATCTGACTTTAACATAACATCTAGTTTTGCCGTGCCTCTTAGATATCTACTCTTTTTGCCAGACTACAGTGTTGCAGCCTGTTTCCGAGACCATCCTTTGGTGGTAGAGGAGGGTTCTTGTTAGCTCTGGCTTGCTGATCTTGATGAAGTAATCAGAGCTATGTGTTGCCAACTGCATTATTCACTTGTCCTATGCCTTTGTCTCAAGCAAATACTCACAGATCTGCAAACTCTCATCATCATCATCATCATCCTCATCATCATCCAGTGTCTTGCCAGCTAGTGTGGGCGATCATGCCCCTCCACAAATTGCGATCTCTGATGGCATGAATCAATTCGTGTGTTCTTCTTCTTCTTCTTCGTTCACCCGGAGGGTTTTATTCGACTTGATTGCATTGTGCCTGTTTCAGAGCAGCGTTCTTGCACCGTTAGGCTGACACATCCGACTTCTGTTGACCGGGTTAACCTTCCCGGAGAGTTTGTGTGTTGATTCCCTTCTGTGTCATGACACGAGACTGTCATGAATTTTCTCCCACTGTCTTCCTCAATCTCTCTTTCCACAAATCTTTCTGGTTGTCACGACATTTTCCAGTTTTTGTTCTTCTCAGAAGTGGCCAAAAATGGTGACTGCCTCTTTCTGATGTTTGTGATCAGTTGTCTTTGCAATGTAGCCTTCCTCAAATTGTCCGATTGCTCATTTTGGCTGTCCAATTAATTTTCAGCTTTCTTCTATAAAATCACATGTCCAAGACTTCCAAGGATTTTCTCACCTGTTTACTAATTGTCCAGGATTCACAGCCGCATGTTAAAATTGGTTCTTTGTAACATGCAAAAACTCTTTTTCCTAACATTCAAGGTCAAGGACTTATTGCACAAAATGTTCTTTATTTGATAGAATGCAGTTTTGCAGGACAGAATGGTCAAATGGGTAATAACGCGTGTTCTTAAACATCCGTTGAGCTGATGCCGAGGTAAGTGGTTCAACCCCTACACTGGACAGCTGGACTAAAATACTGACCTGTCGTCCTTGACTTGGGGACATAAATTACAAATACCTCTGGAGTCTCAAGCCATTTGGCTCAGGGCACCGAAGGTTGTGGGTTCGATTCTGGGCCGCGTCCTTCGGTTCACAAGTGAAATTTTTTAAAGTCTCCTGTGGGTCGTCGCTAGAGCTACGGAGTTCGTGCTTTGTGCAACGCTTTCCACGCTGCGGAAAGAGACCGAGCCATATGGGATAAAACCCAGTGCAATGAAGTCAACCCTGTCGACTTTTAAGCGACTTTTTAAAATTACAAATACCTCTGAAGTCAGAGTGGGTTTGCCTGATGGTGAGGGACACTGTTAATAGGGAAAGCTAATCCATATGCAAAATTCAGTCTAGCACTACTATAAATAGTGTGTGTATGGACTACATTTGAGTTCAAATAAACTCAAAGTTCAGCGCAAACAAAATGAATGCAGGTTTTGCTGATCTTTTTGCTGTTCTTTATCTCTGTGATGCATCTTCCGCATGTTACCCATGTGCCTAGATATCTGAGTTTCAGCACTAGCCCTTAAATAATGTCATTTACTTTAATTGCACATGTTTCTTTGACACCACCATGACTTCTCTTTCTGTTATTCAAGCTAAGGCCCATTTTTTGGCACTTTCTACATCCACTGTGTCTATCATTGCCTGTAGGTCCTTCTGACTTGTTGCTATCAAGATAGTGTCATCAGCATACTGTAAGTTATTTTTATTATGCCCACCAACCAGGATCCCTGACCCACAGGAGACTCCGAAAAATTGCACTCGTGAACCGAAGGATGCGGCCAATGTACAATGAGAACAAATCAGGAGACAATACACAACCTTGTCTGACACCCTTATTTATACACTGAAATGTTCCTTCCACATTGTCGATTCTTTGGTTCCTGTTTGCTGCCAATATATGTTCTTTATTATTCGCAGATCTTTGCAATATATGTTCTTTATTATTCGCAGATCTTTGCTGTCAATGTTTAGTTGCTTCAGTCATCATGATTTTAACAATCTGAAAACTATTTTGTGTGTTACTGTTTTTATCACGATGATATGTAAAAAGAAAACTTATGTTAGTTAAGCAAAAATCTCCATATTTCGATGACATGAAGCATAATGGAGTTACGGTGCATATCCACACTCAATGGGTGATGTCATCAGTCGCCTTTTCATTTCCCAGAACATTTTCTAGCATTTATTTTATGAGACTAGGTCATCCCCAAAGCCATGCGGTCAAATAGAAATAAATCCCTGACTACAGAGGATTTGGATCCAGAAACATCATACCGTGATACTGCAACTCATATTCTAGTTAATACATCAATTTCTGCCTCAACAAATTTGCCACCCACTTTGATCGGCGGCTTGACAATCCGCCATCATAAAACTCCCAACTGTTACAGAATCAAATTTCTGGCTCCAAATGTTTGACGCTTCGCATAAACATGGAGAGCCACGACTTCTACCCTGTGCGCTGCCTTGGGCATGAGAAGAAAGACACACAGAAAACATACCTCCCCATACATATTAATCCTTTGCATAAATATGTGACATTTTCACTTTCTTACACTCTATACACAAATGGTATAAACATCAGTCATTCAGAAAGCAATGGCAAACTACTGAAAGTAAAATTTCCTAGTAAATCACAAACAGTTAAAAAATGCTGGGGTTAATTGCGACATCCTGTAAAGGACATGCAACTAACTGTTACCACATTAATTTGCTAGAATACTATTATCCATTTCAGTTTAAACATGTGCACTTACTTTTGTTTGCAAATGTCCCTGCATCACAAAAATTACACGTGTTGTTGTGTATTCCACTGCAGTTTAGAGGAGGCGGACTGGCATAATAATAATAAGGGCTAAGTGTCACACATCCCCAGTTGAGTGTAAGCAGAATGACAATGGTGATCCACGCATCTGTGGATGATTATGTAACATATAATAACACTGGCGCAGATCAGCATGGCCGAATGGATAAGAACGCGTGTTCTGAAACATCCGGTGTGCTGATGCCGAGGTTAGCATTTCAACCCCTACACCGGACAGCCTGGATTAAAATGTTGATCTGTCGTCCTTGACTTGGGGACGTTAATTACAAGTACCTCTGAAGTCAGAGTGGGTTCGCCTGATTGGCGAGGGACACTGTTAATAAGGGAAAGCTATCCCACATGCAAAATTCAGTCCTTTGCTACTATAAATAGTGTGTATGGACTACGCTTGAGTTCAAAGCGAGTGAAGCGGGAAAAAAAAATAACACTGGGTAGCTAGTACTGAACAGAACATTTGTGAAAACTATATTTACTCGTATCTTCTTCTTTCTTATTCTTGTTTGCCTTGAGACTCCAAGTGGAGTGTAGGCCCACAACCATGCATGCCAAGCCCTTTGTAGTTCATTGTTGGCTGCTTTTTTTCTGTGGTGTGAGATAGCCAGTCTCAGACCAACCCATTTTAATTGCCTTTTAACTGACATATACAGCAGGTCGATAATTGTACTATTCTTTACTTCTCCTTTGAGGCCCCAGTAACACAAGTCCAACAGCTTCTTCAATTATAATGTGTAACACAATTGTCCTCTACAACCATAACCTAAACGATGGTGTGCCTTTGTAATATTTAGGGTTATGACAGAAATCCTTTAACTATAAATAATACAAACCATTTGAAAAAGTTATTCATACAATGACTAACCACATCAAGACAAGAAAGTTGTCCTTTTTTGTCATGTTATGAGAGGATATTGTTTGAAGAATATTGTAACAACTAGTAACGCTGAAGATATTCAAGAGAGAGGTATCCATTTACAAACTGAACAAACATATGTGCATGCTTGGTCTGAGTGACTCACCATAAAGCTAATGCAAGTGTGTGATCAAACTGTCCTCCAAAATTTCCCCAGGAACAGCCAGCTAATAAGGGAATACTGGCCTAGTGAGATGGTACTGCATTCAAAACTGTATGGAACATAAGAGGAAGTCCACTCCCTCCCCCCCCCAAAATGTTTATATCACAAGAACTTGACTGAGAGCGTAAACATGAAAGGGGGGTGGGAGGGGGGCTGAATGGTCTCAAGGTATGGTGTCCGCCTTGAGTGCTGGAAGTCCCGGGTTCAAGCCCTGGTGAAAGCCGGGATTTTTTCATGTGGACTTCTAGTAACAAAATGTCCCCTGGTCTCTTGGTAGTGAGATTGGATACCTGTGTGTATTGTTGCGCACACACACAAAAATCCCTTGGCAGTTGGGAACAGAAAAATAGTAGCCTAACGCCGCTGCCAGGGCAAAATTTTGCATTAAAAATCTACCCAAAGTATTTCATGATCCTCGCCGGTGCTACAGAGTTCGTGCACTGAGCTGAGTTTCTCCATGTGCCGTGATATTGATCCATTGACTAAACTAAACTAAACTAGTAAACATGAAAGAATGAACAAAAGAGAAAGAAGAAGAGTCAGAGGTCAACAGAGGGGGAAAATGCTGACTGGGACTGACAGAGTCACGCGGAAGATGAACAGCCGTCGAACACATTAAGAACACCAAAAACTGATGGTTATGAAGGGTCATATTAACATGTACTGTCCAGTATAGCACATGATAATGAATAATAAATAGGAATTGGAGCAGTGTTGGTGTAGTAGTTTGTGCACTTGCCTACCAACACCGTGATTCTGGCTTTGTTTCCCAGTAGTGGCAAGGTTTCATTGTTTCTAACGAATACGCTCTGGGCTGACTCAGTCTTATTAAATGCCATGGATCTAGGAAAGTGAAGACAGCAGGCCTAAAATGACATATTTACATTCACAATGTTCCACCCATGTGTTCCTGGGGCTCATTAGGGAAGCAAAGAATAATAACATCGTAACCTAATAAGTGTTTTGTAAGAAGCTACTAATGAGGGCTGGCCACTGCAGATGATGTTGTTTAGAAAAGCTGCATGTGGTATTTCTGAAAAATGAACTCTCCCAACCAATGACAGGGTCATTAGGGAAGCAAAGAATAGTAACATTGTAACCTAATAAGTATTTTGTAAGAAGCTACTAATTAGCATTGGCCACTGCAGGCGATATTGTCTAGAAAAGCTGCATGTGGTATTTCTCAAAAATGAACTTTCCAAACCAATAGGCAGGGTCAACATCTTTCAAATGTCCTACGAGATTACAAACAGCATGGGATAAGGTGGTTTCTCCTCACCTCCCTGAGGTTCACAGTATCTTCTATGATGAAGCCTGCCAAGGAACACACAGTTTGGATGCTCCAAGACAAAGTCACAGAAAATTCCCACAATGATGGTTGATAGTTCTCAAGCCTTGCTCTCATGCTTGGAGACTTCATCACAAATGAATGTGCTGTTAGTCTACCTTGATGAAGGTAAAGTCATCACCGCTCCAGGAGGTTAGTGGTTAGCATAACCAAATGGATAAGAGTAACCGCTCTTAAACATCCGGTGTGTTGATGCTGAGGCAGCAGGTTCAACCACTACACTTGTCAATTGGACTAAAATGTTGACTTCTCATCCTTGAATTGGGACGTAGATTACAAGTACCTCTGAAGTAGGAGTGGGTTCGCCTGATGGCAAGGGACACTGGTCATAGGGAAAGCTAATCCAAGAGAAAAACATCAGTCCAGTTCACTAAAAGTAGTAGCACGTGTATGGACTGAGTTCAAAGTGAGCAAATGGAGAAAGAAAAAAACCAAAATATCACCACTCCTCACATTCCTCATGCTGTATAAATGTGAACAACACAAACAATCAAATTCATACAATAACAACATTAATATTACTCTTGGTGTATAAATAAATAACAAAAAGAAAATGTAAAGAAGGGGTCATATGTTTCTATATACTGATGATAAAGAGACAGATCCCACAAGCGATGAATCAGTGAAACACAAAGGCTTATTCTAAAAAATCTGTCCTTCTTCTTTTCGTTCATCCAGAGTGTTTTTTCAGATGTGATTGCGGTGTGTCTGTTATGCGCCCTTGGGCCGAAACCCGTTGGCCAACACATCCGACTATGGCTTGATTTTTTGACCAGGTAGCATTCCTGGGAGACTCTAACTTTTGTGGTGCCATCTACAACCCAGCTGGCCAAATTTGAACGGTCGAAGACAACGGTCATCCCTCAAAGGAAGGCAGGGACAGTCCATAGCATTTTCCGCCATCCAAGGCTGCTTCCATAGTTGCAGGGCCGACACATAGCGCCCTGGTTCTGGGCTCACCGAGGGCTCACGTCCTGCTCTAAATCCTCACTTCAATATATTGGTCATTTCGTTTGCCCCGGGCCATTCCCGCACAAACCAGACAGAGTTGCAGACGGTATCCACTCAGCGAGTTTTCGGACATGTCCTTGTCGTTGCGCCCGTCAGAACTGTTCCAGGCACAACAGACATTCGGAAAACTACCTAGTCAGAGCTGTTCCAAACAAGAGCGGCATTCAGAAACTAGGTAGTCAGAGCTGTTCCTAGCACGATAGACATTCGGACGAGACATTTCACTAAATTTTTAGTTTGCCACCCGTAGGACGACACTTCCGACTTCCGGCGGGCATTTTTTAATGAGGTTAGCCTTCCTCTGGTTTCGAGGCACGTTAGACTGTTGTGATGTCGCCCTCATCTCAGCTGGTCAAGATAGAATGATCAACGACATCGCGGTCGGCCCTCAAGGGAAGGCAGGGGCAGACCATGGGAATTCCCTCGCTATACAAGGAGGCTTCCATAATTGCAGATCCGGCACATATTGCTCTGAGACTGGGCTCACCCGAGGAGTTGCCACGTCCTGCTCATGGCTGCTTTAGTTCCTCACTTCCATGTGTTGGGAATCTCGCTTGCCACTGATCGCTCAAGCACACACCAGGAGCGGTCAGACTGCGAGCGACATCCACTCGGTAAGCATTTACTTTTGACTTCAGACCACGCAATAGGTTCGCTCGCCGTGCGTTCCATTTCGCGTCATTGAGACGTTCTTCCATTTTTGTCTACACTCTCTATGAGTTAGATACAGACAGTTTTCGTAACCATTTCCTTCGACTGGGGCACTTTTTTGACTTTTTGTACTTGCTCACGAGGTAGGCTACATGTGCTGCCGGCTCAGCACCTTACCTTCATGCAGCAGTGAACGAGAAACGGCCTGGCCCTCTCATCCGGGAATCTCTCATATCCCCCAGCTGAGAGCCTTCGAACATGTATCAGACCTGAGCATGTAGCTTGCTCAGAATCACGCCTCTATTTTTCGGTAGGAGGGTATTGGCCCAGCTCTCAGATCTGAGGGTTTGTGGCTTAGGGGCGTTCAGCCACAGCCCTCGACAGGGAGCCTTAAGAGTTTTGTCCGGACCAAGAACTTCTGCCTTCGTGCACCTGATTTAAATTTTTGACTGCTATCCTCAGTCTAACCTGCAGAGAAGCAGGTTGTGTCTCTCTTAGTCTGGTCCCTATCCCATAAGCTGTCCGATATGTAGTTTTTCATCCATAGGCAAGCAAAATGGGGTCGATGGGACACGCAAGCTCCCCCACCACGTCAAGGTGGAGACACACCGGGGGAGAAAAATCTGTCCTAACCTTAATCTAACGCTAAAAGGTACAATAAGCAATGAAAATGGAAAAGAAACAATGTAACAGACTAAACATGCAAAAATAACAAAAGACAACACAGAATAAATGTATAAGAGATGGATACAGTAATACGAATGGTCAAAGTATTTCACACAATCATTGAGGAATGGATAAAGTAATAAGAATGGTCAACAGATATACATTTTTGAAGAGTGGGGAGGAAGGAGGATAGAAAGAAGTACACATGCAATTTTTACTGCAGCATACAAAAATTGACACCAATAAGCAGCACAGTATCATAGTAAACATCGTTACCATCCACACTTAATCACTTGCAGTAAGAAAACAAAAGTATGAAAGTGTTACACAGAATCTATACTGACATATGTAGGTATGTAAAAGATCCATTTATACATGCTGAGGTGTATTGGGTATATGGTGCTGACCCTATAGTTTTTAGACCAATCAGCCCCCGCTGACGTGTCTCCACTTTGCTGTGGTAGTTTGCGTGTTCCAGTGACTTCAAGAGCTATGCCGACGGTAGCACAGCTACTGGTAAGGTCTCCCATGTCAGACAGGTCAAGGGATAGGAACCAGACTAAGAGAGACCTGCTGCCTTGCAGGTAGACTGGGGAGAGTCAAAGGCTAGTGATAAGCAAGTCCATTGCACTCACAGTCCGAATCATGTGCACGATGCCACTGCATTCTTGGTCCAGACACATATTTTACGGCTCTCAGCTGAGGGTTATGGCTGAACGCCTCTAAGTCAATATCCCCCGGATGTGAGGGCCTGGCCGATACTCACCCACTGCTAAATGGAGGTGAAATGCTGAGCCTGCTACATGCTTGGTCCAGACACTTGCTCTATGGCTCTCAGCTGAGGGATATGAGGTATCCCCCAGATGAGAGGGCCTGGTCGTTACTCGCTCTCTGCTGCATGGAGGTAAGATGCTGAGCCGGCAGCACATGCTAACCTAGCCTCAGTGAGCGTTACTAAAGGTGGAAAAAGCTGTTCCACTTGCATGCAATGGTTACGCTGTAAGTCTGTATTTAAACTCACTGAGTGAGCGTAGTCAAAGATGGAAAAACGTCTCAACACGTAATGGAACACTTTGGCTAGTGAATCCATTACAGTGGGAGTCCAAAGCAAAAACTTCCTGAGTGGATGTCGTCTGCAGACTGACCGTTCCTGGTTTGCGTGGGGAGCGGTCAGTGGCAAACAAAATACCCAATACATGGAAGTGATCAATTAAAGCAGCAATGAGCAGGACGATAGCGAATCCTTGAGTGAGCCCAGTCCCAGCTCTGCAATTATGGAAGCCTCCTTGGATGGTGGGGAATGCCCATGGTCTGCTCCTGTCTTCCCTTGAGGGTTGACTGTGATGTCTTCGGCCATTCTAACTTGACCAGCTGAGATGCGGACGACAACACAACAGTAAAATGCCCCTCGAAACCCCCAGGAAGGCTAACCTGAACAACAACATCCACATAAGTCGGATGTGCCATCCTAAGGGTGCAAATAAAATTGGCACAACACAAAAACGTCCAAGTGAGTGTGGAATAGCCTTCGTTCTCAGAATAGCTCTGACTATTTTGTCTTCTGGGCACAGCTGAACCGAAAGCTCGCTGAGTGGACGCCGTCTGCAGACAAACCATTCCTGGTTTGTGTGGTGAACGAAATGCCCAATACATGGAAGTGAGGAATTAAAGCAGCCATGTACAGGACGTGGCGATTCCTTGGGTCAGCCCAGTACCAGAGCGCTATGTATCAGCTCTGTAATTATGGAAGCCCTCTTTGGATGGCAGTAAATGCCCATGGACTGACCCTGCCTTCCCTTGAGGGATGACTGTGAATACTTCAACTGTTCTAACTTGACCAGCTGAGATGTAGACGGCACAACAATGAGAGTCCCAGAGGATCGGCTAACCTGATTTAAAAAATGCCCGCTAAAGTCGGATGTGTTGGCCTAAGGGTTTTGGCCCAAGGGTGCATAACGAGACACACCGCAATTATGTCTGAAAAAACACTCCGGATGAATGCAGAAGAAGAAGAAGACCAATCAGCACATCAAAGGGTGATGTGGTCAAGATCAGGCCTGCCACATTTACTTCACATACTAATTATTCTGTCACAGTGAATCTGCGATTACTGTGGGGATAACAAATGCTCCACATCTGAACAGTATCACTGAATATGTATTTTATGTATTTCAGCAAAATATTATTAGTCTATTAATGTCATGTGATGTATAACTGACGAGATGCAGCAAAATATGCCAGGTAATAAATTGTGAAAACTTATTGTCTGTGGCTGCTAGGTTTAAATTCACACATTTTTGTGTAGTACATAATTGGTTTAAATTTCCCTTGTGGTAGAGTTTTGTATTACATAATTGGTTCCAATTTCATTTGTTATTGGGTTTTATATTTTAGTTTAACTACATCATCACTACATGTCTTTGGGGTTCTGCAGTGGTGCAGTGGCTAGAAACTAGCCTGCCTGCCTGCCCGGTGGTCATGGATTCGAGGCAGATGCAAATTTTAAAAACTGATTTAGGCTTCCAGGTAGACACAGCATAACATGGTTACCAGAAAACATCATGGGAAGTAAAGGCAGGTCAGGTGTGACTACTGACCACATCACCCCTGGACACCCTGGACTGCCAACTGTTTTATACAAATGTGTCTAATACCTTATACCCAATCAATGCCTTATAAAACCTTTATACTATAAAGGGACCTAGTTACTTTACTTTACATGGCTATTATTAGGATTTTTCATCATGCCAGCGACCCACAATGACACCGGAAGTGATATACCGCGCCACCAAGGACTTATCCATTGCATCCTCAAAAATGGCTGCTGTAAAGACCATTCATGCTTCCTACGTCAGTCATTCATTCCAATATCACATGACAATAACAGATGCCATCTTACCTTCTGCACAAAAAGTTAGTCCAATATTGTGTGCACAGCTATTGGTTGAAATTATCATGGATTTTTAATAAAGTTAATTATTTGCCGTAAAGTAAGTAATTTTATTTTCTAGAGCTTGTGTAATTATACTGAACGATATTTGTAGATGTATATTTGAATTCGCCGGTCTCTCTGCCCGAGGGTTTACAACACTTTCTCTCCGTAATCCCGTTTATCATGCAGAGTCTCGTAGCGGGCGAGAGCTGGGAGCGGTTCTACTCCCGCTGGTGACTTGCGGGATAACTGAGCCGGCCGCTCAGAAAGCAATGGCAAACTACTGAGCGTAATCTTGCCAAGAAATCAACAGACAGCTGAAAGATGCTGCTGTTGACAGCGATGTCCTGTAAAGAATATGCGAATTTAAAAAAAAAAAAATTTGAATTCTGCACCCATTTTTACTTTTATGTGGAAAGTTTCATCAATTATGGTCAACTATGGTGGTGAAAATAAATTACTTCTGCTCATGTGTTTCGTCTTTGTGAATGGAAAGCCAAGATGGTGGCCGACGCGAATTATCGATCAGACAGGCTCAAAACGGCCAATTTGAACTACTAAAGTTATAGAGAATACAAGTTTAAAGATTACTAATAATTTATTTGTATACTGTTACTATTTTGTTATCATTTAACATGACGGATCATATATTTGAGGTCAGTTTTCATATCAGTCTATAACCTGTTTGAGACAACCATGCAAGGACTGGTAGCGTGGAGGTAATGGCCACACTGAAGAGTTCCAAAGTCATGGCAATCATGTGAATATTTTACCTCAAGGCACCTTCACAAAAATGTGAATATCTCCACTTAGAAATGACATACAGGCATCATTGAGGTACCATTAGATTTTTTAATTTTTTTTTAAAGGCCAATCTATCTGTGGTGGTCTCATTAGTAAATGGGAGAGTCTATTCGCAGGGCCCTGCGAATAGACGCTTTGTTTATTCACAGGGCCCTATGAAGGGCCCTACAGCTACCCATCTACCTGCGTACCTACTCATCCACCTACCTGCCTAGCTACCCACATACCTGCTTACTTAACTACCTACCTGTCTACCTACCAACATATCTACCTATCTAACCATCTATTTGTCTAACAACCCATCTACCTGCCTACTTAACCACTTTCGTGTCTTTTTCTGGATTTTTTTCTCGTGGACCTGTAGTAATAAATTTCCCCTGGTCTCTGGGTAGTGAGTTCGGTTTGAGTTAGGAGGAGAACGGAGCACTTGTGGGTTGCACCCGTGTGCCGTGATGTTGATCTATCGACTAAACAAAACTAAAACTTTCGTGTGTAACTACCCACCTACCTAACCATGACTAATACAAAGAATTATTGGCGAAGCAACGGAGTACGTGCTTTGTGCTCGATACTTTTGACAATAGCCAGCGGGGAGAGAATGAAGCGGAGGAGAAGAGGTAGGGGAGAGGGGAAGGAAATGGAAGAAGAGGGCTGAAGCCAGAAGGGGTAGAAGGAAAACGGATCGTTTGGGACTCAAAAATGTGTGGGTTGGGTATTGGAATTGCCGTAGTGCAAAGCAACGAGGACCAATACGATTGACATTTGACTTTGATCCAATTAATTGCTGAACAATTTTAAAAAAAAATGTCCGGCAAGGAAACGAACGATTGACATTTGACTTTCATCCAATTAATTGCTGAACAATTAAAAAAAAAAAATGTCCGGCAAGGAAACGAACTCCCGCCCATCTGACGGGGACACTTTCAACTATGCCACTGACAACACGTTTTCCAATCAACGAAAATGTATAATATAGCCGCAAACTTACGTTAAATCACGTGACCAGCCGTGCCCTGCGAATAGACGCTTTGTTTATTCACAGGGCCCTACGAATAGACACTTTCTTAGTAAATACCTCCTACTATTACATTGACTCAACCTCATAAAATAAAAAAAAAAATAAAAAATAGTGTTCTATGACATAGTTGAGTTAAGAACAGACATCACTGCACTCAGGACATATGTGCTCCGTCCCCTCGTTCAACAGCCAGCGAAGAGTCATACTACTAATCGTTCTATACAGGAGGAGTGATACCGACCACGTCCACACAACCCACCGAGTGCCATTCGTTGTATATGGACCTAGAGTCATATCCCCAATGTGCCTTGATAACAAGTTCCTTCCTTCACATCTTTCTTTTTTTTTTTAAATCTCAATTTTCATAAACTTATACTACTGCACCACTACCACTAGCCGCTTGCAATAGTCACTGATTTTATTAAATATCACTATTCGCTAACTATTCATTAATTATTACGAATATTTATTATTTAATAAACAGTAAATTATTTATTACGCAACAGTCTGCAATGGCATTTTTTAAACTTTATGAAATTCTTTTTACTTTCGATTTACAAAAAAGAGACAAAAATAAGACATACGCTGAAAATTAAGATGATTTCCAGATAGCACCCAAATCATTGTAAGTACATCAATGTCCCCAGAGTCAGTCTTATCTGCCTCTATGGATCAGTGGTGTTAAATTACTAATCTTCCGATGAAAGCTACTCGACTCCATGGTGTTGGCCCAACTGTTTACCTAGCGCCATTTTGATCGCCGTGTGACCAACAAATTAAGTCATGTGATTCCAACTGTCACTTGCGCGTGTCAAGTGACTGCAAGATGGACAGCCATGTATGTCTACTCTAAGTGGCTGATCTCTTTAAGTCTTAATGTGAAATAAATAGCATAAAGCATATGGACACAGATCAGCCAACTAACTAATAATACTAGCGGGGCGGGCGAAAAGTTTTTAGTTTTTATCATTAACATATTGGGCAAAACGTAAATACGGTACTGAGTTGAATTGTTTCGACAAGGTTAGTATTAATAATAGTATATCAGATCTCGAACGCGTTTTGTTTCGGATTTTCTTTATTTTACAAGATCTTAAGCATCTTACGGGTCTACAAGGTGTGGACTGCGCCTGGCCTCTGCAGCTAGCAGAGTTAGGAATCGTCTAGCCTCTCCCAGGAGGGGTTAAAAGTGGAAAGTTAGTAGTCTGCCGATGACCCGCAGACTTACACAAGTCAACTCCCACATCCACGGGGTGTAGGCCGGGAAACCATGAACGCGAAGACATGGGCTAACGGGGCTATAGGCTCGCCATACATAGGGGATGGACTGCCTATGGTCAGATTTTTTTGTCGTAAACCTGCGACTAGCCTAGCAAGCCGGCAGGGTATCCTCATACTGCTCGTAGAAAAACTAAGAAGTATAAACTGACGTACCCAAATGGATATAGATCTGGCAATGTTATTGGCCCTCCGTGGCCAAAGGTTTGCGAACGCGGTTCGCGAGCCGCTTACCGGGCGTTCGAAACGCAGCCGCGACTGATTTGTGCAGCAAACCATGTCGCTTTCTGTTATATGTTTGTATGGGAGCCGGTCGTTCATAAAGCAATGACAAACTACTGAACGTAAAATTTGCCTAGTACATCAACAACAGTTGAAAAATGCTGGTGTTGACTGCAACGTCTTGCAAGGGATATGCAACATTAAAAAAAATGTTAATGGACTACGAAGATAGATCAGCGATTCAAATAATAGGCACAATGAACGTCTGCGGTTTTAATAGTAAAGAAGGAGAACTTATAGAGACAATGGAATAGAGGAAAACTGGATCTATGGAAATAGCGGACACCAGAATAAAAGGGGAAGGATGCAAGGAGATCCACCACAGTTACAATACACGGTGTGGGAACAGTCATTGAACCACGGCTAGCAAGAGGAATACTAGAAATAAAAATATATACAGTATCAGAAAGAATAATAACAGTGAGAATAAAAGAACAAACAATTACAACATATGTACAGATATACGCACCACGTAATACAAACACAAATGTGCAAGAATGTGAGGAATTATACGAAGACAGTCCATCCATCACGTGCCATGCCGATAAGCGTGGGCTGTCATGTTTTACCATCTCACTCGATCACCAGAGTCGTGGATCAGCTCCGTGTTTCTGTCTCGACAATCCATGACGTTCTAAATATATAAAATAGATAAGCAGGACAACATCATAGTTATGGGAGACTTCAATGCAAGACTAGGACATAACACTTAGCAGAGCGGGTATAGAAAAAAACACCTTGGAGCATTTGGAGACCAACATTATGAAAGAAATGATAATGGAAGTAGACTGATAGAGCTATGCAGCCAACACGACCTCTATATAGCAAACACATTCTATAAACACAAAGACTCACAAATATACACCTGGTATAAATGGAACGATCTAGTTACTAAAATCAAAACTGATTTTATATTGACAAGAAATAATAGAAAGAGAAATAAATTAGATGCAAGGGCAGTGCCCAACTTAAGTATAAACACAGACCACAAAGCAGTTCGTTGCCACAATAAGAACCATTAGAAGAAGAAAACAAAAAAGACGCGGAAAATACATGCCATGCGAATCAGTAAACTTTAAAAAAAAAACCTCAAAGGCGAGGCAGTGAGGGAAAATTATGAGAAAGAACTAACTTAAATCTTTGTAAAATTACCTATAGAAAGAAAACCAGTGGAAGAAGAATGAGAGATGTTCAAGTCAAGCATTTTAAATATGCAAAAGTAACATGTGGAACCACGAAAAAACGTAAAACACGGATAAAGAAAATAGCAAGTTGGTAGAACGCAGAGTTAAATAAAGTTGTAAAAGACAAAAAGGAAAAAATATAAAAAGTGGTTGAAGAGCAAACAGGAGGGCAAACGGGTGTACAATGGAATGAGCAGACTGACAGGCTTGCAGGTAGGGCTACCGTGGAAGGCGGATGAGCTATGGACCTGGCAGACATTCTGAATGCTTTACGAGAAGTAAGTCGTTTACGAGAACCAAGCGATGACTGGAATCTACAACCATTGTCAGGGTGCGAGAACAGCAAGTTAAAAGAGGCGTGGCCAAACAAGAACACTACGCAGGAAGCCACAGAAGAGTATTAAACCAACATAGAACTGGTGTCGTGAGCCGCTACACGCTGCCGGATTTACTGAGAAGGGAATCCGAGCACTTATGGACTGAGTGGATCGATGTGCAATGAGGATGATCTGTCGACTAACTAACTAACTAACTAACTAACTAACTAACTAACTAACTAACTAACTAACTAATTAATTAACTAACTAGCTAGCTGTTCGCTTGCCGAGACTACTGTCTGTTCCACTTTTCACATGGGACAGTGCGGAGCATTTTGTGTGGTATTCACTGGCACAGGAACGGAGCATAATGGGGACGACCCGCTGCCGTGAAGTTGGAACCGCGACTAACTAACTATCATCGCGTGTCATGCAGATAAGCATGGGCGGTCGTAGTTCGCTGTCACACATCACAAGAGTTCTGGACGAGGTGTGTTGACTGACCGACTGGCACCTTGCCGTCTTGACAGACGATAGTTTGTAAAATGGAGTTATACCTTTCTATAACACAAAGCCTGGGCTGAATTTAGAGACTATGTGTTGCCCATGCAGCATGATCCCTCTCTCGGCCTGTCTAATGTACTCTAGAGGAAAGGTAACACTAATACGTTTGGAACAATACAAGCTGCAGAAGCTGCCGGATCCGCAAAGCAATGCTCTAACTGTCCGCCTGTCGGAGCTTCGATCATAGACCAGTTGCCAACCAAGGCTTAGGGCCTGATCTGCCCTGCCATGACATTCTGTCTTTAGGTTGCATTTCCTCGCACTAGGATAATGCTTGTGCCCTCCCAATTGCGCTCCTCCGCCCGAAGCCGCTGGCACAATGTGGGGTGTCGGGTTTGGTAAGCGTCGCCCAACATTCGGCACTAACAGAAAGCAGGTAGTACCTCTACTGTTATACGGTAACTCAGTCATATCTGACTAAGACCACATGTGTTATTGTCCCGATTATACCACGTGACCAAGCCATCCAAGCATTTATCTATATTGAATAACGAAGACACAAAGAATAGATTCACGATTTATGGCTAGCGTAGTTTGCTGCATTCGTCAGGTACATATTGCAGAAATTACACAACATAAACTAATTAACGTGGCTTAGTACGGACCTTCTTTGAACGAGCCAGGAAGATATGCTCCCAGGACACACTGACAGAGGAATTCGAAACTCTAAAAATTATCTTACATCTAAATAGATACTCTACTGGATTTATAAAACGCCACTGCTAACAGTCGAAACCAAAACCTGACGAAACATCAGTCCTTAAACTCAAGGTATTTCTCCAGCTAATCTTTTGAGGGGATGACGTAATGCAAGATCTACAGGACCGGCTAATTACAGCAGTCGGCCGAACATTCTATGCTGTAACTCCAGTTATTAGATACAGAATCACACCTATTGCCACCCCTGGAGTGAAAGAACCTGTCCCTCTATACGCCAAATCCAATTGTATTTAAAAATTTACATGCAGATGCCAGTCTGTCTACATCGACAGAACAGAGAGGTTGAACGGGTGGTCGAACACATCCCCAATTGGACTGACAGAATAATAAACAAAGACTCTGTGAATCAGACCAAGCCGACACACCACAAACCTCCTACGTCATCGATAGGACGGCACATTTTGGAAACCGGTTACGTGATTAATCGCGACAATGTGTTTCGCGTGTTGTTTAACACACAATTGACACATGATAAAGCTGGCAGAAGTGATCGCTATTAATTTACAGAAGCCAATTGTGTGCAAGCAGAAAGATATGATAGTAAGTTTAAAATTACCGTGGCAGACAATTGAAATTACTGTGTGAATGTCTGTGCTGTATATTTCAGCTTTAAGGATTTATCTAATTAGTTTATGTTGTGTGATTTCTGCAGTATCTACCTGATGAGATGAAGCGAAAAATGCCAGGCAATAAATCGCGTAATCTATTGTTAATGTCTTCGTTATTAAAATTCACTACGGGAAAACGTTGTTTTGAATTGATCTATTTGATTTGCCCTTGCTTTTTCCCTCTTCAAGTTTACTACCATACAGATGCAATATTAATCTCAAGGATGTAGTAGTAATTAGACTTGCTTACTTATTATGTATTCAGTAACACATGCACACCTTTTGGGTCATACTTGAAATATATAATACATTGAAAACAATGTTTTCCGGAAGTAAAATTGCTCAATGAAGACACAAACAAAAGACACAGACTCGTTTTATTGCCTGACATATTTCGCTGCATCCCGTCACTTACATATTGCAGAAGTAAAGCTAGCCGAGACAATTGCCGTTCATTTACAAAAGCCAATTATTATTATTATTATTATTATTATTATTATTATTATTATTATTATCATCATCATCATCAAACAAAAAGACACGATAGTCAGTTAAAAACTGTCGTAGTCCATCCATCATGTGCCATGCCGGTAAGCGTGGGCGGTCATGTTCTGCCATCTCTCTCGATCAACAGGGTCGTGGATCAGCTCCGTGTTCCTGTCTCGACCATGCCATGTGGCCAAGCCATCGAGGTATTTACTTCTCGGTCTTCCCCTTGGTCTCTTCCCTTCGATCTTGCCAGTTGTCACCAAGTTCTCCAATTAATTTCTTCTCATAATATGCCCTAAAAATTTTGACTATCTACGTCTAATGTCTCTAATCAGTTTACGATCTTCATTTGTTTCTTGAAGGACTTGTTCATTGGTTTTTCTGTCTTTCCATGGTATTCTTTGCATTTTCCTCAGAAACCACATTTCCACAGCCATCAGCTGTTTTTTCAGCTTGACTGCTTATTGTCCACGCTTCACATCCATACACAAGTATATGTAGCACCTCAACACTCTTTTTCTCGTTTCAATTGATATCTTTTTATTGGTCAGTATGATTTTTCATCTTGCAAAAGGCTACCTTCGCAGTGGTAATTCTTATTCTAATCTCTTCAAGGCATCTCCCATCAGATGTTATGACTGTGCCGAGGTAACAGTATCGATTCACTTGTTTAAGACTATGCCCATCTACTCGTATATCACATTGTGGTATTTCTTTCTTCCCAGTGACGACCATAATCTGTGTCTTCTTAATATTCAGTTCTAATCCTAGTTGTTCACTATGTGCAACAACCGCATCTACAAAATTTTGCAGGTCATGTTGATTGTCTGCAATCAAGACTGTATCATCTGCATATCTAATGTTATTGGTGTATCGTCCCCCAATGTTGATTCCTTCCATATCTTCTATATTTCTGAATATATTTTCACTGTACAGGGAAAAAAGATCTGGATACATTACACATCCCTGTCTCACACCTCTTTTAATAGGCTGATATTGACCTACATCGTTATCAGTTCTGATGGCAGCTTGTTGTTTCCAATATATGTTTTTTACAAGTCTAAGGTCTTTTCCATCAATTTGTAGATCTTCAAGCATTTGTAACAGAGTACCTGTTATAGGGGGATGGTGCGCAAGCTAAAGATCTAAAGATGCATTAGCTAATAATGCACGCTTGAGCACCATAGCTAAGGGTAGCCATGGGTGTTGTTAGTTGACAACAAAAACAGAAGGAGCTTGGCGGCCAGACAGTGAGGTCACATGTATAGAGTATCTGGCCTGTAGTGTATTGTGCTGAGTACCTTTTTATCAACCTTGTATGATGCCTTTGTAGAGTCGGCTTGTTGTAAACGACATGCCTTTCATGTAAGTCAATAAACCCTTGTTAATGAGTACGGTCTTCCTCGTGTTGTGAGAGAATGCGACCTCTGAGTTTAGACCCCGAGTACTAACTACTACCACTTATATGATCCGGCTGAAGATCGCCTGCTCTGTAATACATTCTTATCATGTCGACATGTCTCACTTTATCGAAAGCCTTTGTGTAGTCAATAAAGCAAAGATATAGATCTTTGTTTACTTCTATAGAACGCTCAATTACTGTTCTCAGTATATACACAGCATTTACTGTAACCTTGCCTTCTACAAACCCACATTGTCTCTTGTCCTATTTCGGGTTGTATTTTCTTCCTAACTCTTTGCATGATAATTCTCAGCAGAATCTTCGTGATGTGGCTCATTATACTAATTGTTATGTTGATCGCATTCCATGGCTTCTGATTTCTTCGGGATTTCAATAAATATAGAATTACATAATTCCGGAGGTGTATCTCCAGTATCGTATATTGTGTTCAGCAGTCTGGTGACTTGGTCTATTCCATATTCTTCTAAGGCATTGGTCATTTCTACTGTGATGTTATCTGTACCCGGGGTCGTGCCAGTTTTCATATGGTTAAGAGCATACTGAACTTCTATCTTCAAAATTGATGGTCCTTCATTATTATTCCGATGATCATATTGTTCTTCTCTTGTATCATCATAAAGGTCTTTCACATAATCTGACCACGCATGTAAAATCTGATCTTTTTCTATTATGATTTTGCCATCTTTGGTTTTTAGGCAACCCGTTGATGTGTGTGTTCTTTTGTTAGTGATGTCATTAATTCTTTTGTGCATTAATTTGGTATTCCGGGTGTTGTGTTGATGTTCAATTTCCTTACAATTTTCCTCAAGCCATGTTTCTTTTGCCTCTTTGCATAGCTTTCTAATTTTCCTGTGAATCTCTTAATATTTTTTCTTGTTATTTTTGGTATTTCTTCTTACTTCCATGAGTTGTAAGATGTCTTCCGTCGTCTATTTCTTGCGTCCTATTATCTTTATTTTTGGGATGATTGTTTCCGCAGCTTGGTTGACTGATTTCTTTAATATTTCCCATTGGTCACTGACGTCTTGAAATAATATTTCCATATCGGACTATGCATCGAATCTGTTCTTAACCTCTACGTTGAATTTATCTTTTATTTCCTCACTCTTCAGTGCTTGTAGATCAAATTTTGTGTTTCTTGATGAATATTTGACATTCTTTAATTTTATATGTAAATTGCTTAAGATTAATCTATGGTCGCTGTAGCAGTCTGCGCTTGGTATAGTTTTTGCGACTTTTAAGGCATTTCGAAATCTTCTGATGATGAGGATGTAATCAATCTGATTTCTGATCTTATGATCAGGACTCTTCCATGTCCATAATCTTCTTGGGTGCTGTTGAAACCAGGTGTGTCCAATAATCAAATCTTGCTCTTTTGCCCACTGTACTAGTCTGCAACCTCTTTCATGCTGTTCCCCTAGCCCATACTTGCCTACTATGCATCCATCCTGTTGATTTCCAACTTTGGCATTCAAGTCACCCATTATGATAGTTACTTCAGAATTCTACTGTCGTAGTAGAAAATTCAAATTACTGTATAAGTATGTGTGTTGTGCCGGCTTCGTGGCTTAGAGGTTATGACCTTTCTCCGTAATCTCGCATACTCTCGTCGGTAACGTGATGACGGTTCAAATCAGCAGTGGTTCGAATCGCATCGGTAACTTACGGGGTATGTGAGCCGGACGCTCAGAAAGCAATGGCAAACTACTGAGCGTAATCTTGCCAAGAGATCAACATACAGCTGAAAGATGCTGGTGTTGACAGCTAAGTCCTGTAAAGGATATGCTAAAAAAAAAAATGTGTGTTGTATATTTCAGCTTGAAGGATTTATCTAATTACCTTAATTTATGTTGTCAGATTTCTGCAGTATGTACCTGACGAGAGGCAACAAAATATGCCAGGCAATAAAGTGTTTGTTTACGTCTTCATTGTTCATATTACAGATTATGTATAATAAGTATTCGTTTGCTTGTAATATTACATAGATATCGTTTTTTTTTTCAGTGTGTGTTGTATTAATTTATAATGAATGTATAATGATGTTAGGTTTATCACATAGTAGAGAAACTTCACGCGCACACACACACAACACACACATAAAACACACACACACACAAAACACCCCCCCCCCCCACACACACACACACCCCACACACACGCACACACACACACAACACTCTCAGGGATTTTCGTTCTACTTAAATATTGCATTATTTTCCCGAGAAGACCTGGTTGTATATTCTCATATATCTGGTTGTATTTATTCGTTGTGGCGTTCGCTCGCTTTGAACCCAAGCGTAGTCAATACACGTGCTACTACTTCTAATGCACTGGAATGCTTTTTGCATGTGAATTAGCTATTACTAGTGTCCCTCGCCATCAGGCGAACCCACTCCAATTTCAGGGGTACTTGTAATTACGTCCTCAAGTCAATGACTTGGACAAACGGCTCAGTGGCGAAGGACTTACGTTACGGATGCAATTCGTAATCCCACAGACCGCGTTCAAAACACAGCTGTGGGCGATTTGACAGCAAACTGCCTCGCGTTGGGTTTTGTCAAATGGTATGAGTGCCGATCATTCAGACAGCAATGGCAAACTACTGAACGTAAACTTGGCAAGAAATCACAGTCAAAACATGCTGGTGGTGACTGCGACGTCCTGTAAAGGATTTGCAACTAAATAAATTTAAGGACGAGAAGTCAACATTGCCATCCCCAACTGACCGGTGTTGGGGTTGATCCCGCTACATCGGCATCAACATACTGGATGGTTAAGTACGACGATTGTATCCATTCGGCCATGCTGACCTCCACATATCTAATTTAAGCTTTACTGTATTGTCGTTGCAAGAACTGCCCATATGCTCCACAAACTCTTGCAGCAACATTCCTCCAAGCCGAATTTACCACCCTAGAGGAGTTCTACACGAGCCGCAGTGTCATACCTATCATCATCTGCAAACAGCAATATCACATTCAATATCACCAGTCGACGTGGCCGACGGGTTCTCGCGCTCGCGCTTAAACTTTCTCTGGTGACCACGGTAGGGAGTTTGCTCCTCACGTCAGTCACTTGGATTTAAATGTTGACTTCTCGACCTTGACATGCGGACGTCAAGTACCTCAAGTTGGAGTGGGTCCGCGTCATAGCGAGGAAAATTGGTAACGGTGAAAACTAAGCCCACATGCAAATATCAGTCCACAGCACTCCAAAGTAGTAGCAACTACTACTAATAGTAGTGTCACGCGTGTGAACTACGCTCGAGCGAGCGGAAAAAAAATACATTGGAGATATAGACCTACGTTTGCAGATCGATTTATAAAGCATCTCCTGGCTATTAATAATAACTCGCTCATGACCACTCGTGTCAGCAGCACCAACAATCTGAGTCATCTCCTGTCGGGTCGCAACTGTAACATCTGTCTCATCTAAGTAGCCTTTTGCCATAAGGCTGAGTTGAGTTGTGTCAAGAAACGACATCACAGCCCTCGGGACATTCTTCTGCATCGTTCGTCTTCATCTCCAACAGCCAGCGAAGAGTCCAACCTGATAGTATCAGTCTGATTATTTGTCCGTCTTGCCTTTCCTGGGAGTTTTGAGCGTCGGCAAGATCCTCAGGTCACTCCCTGCAGCACCATTATCTCTAAGCCTTGATAATCTAACTGTTCTCCTAAACTATACACACGATTCCAGTCTCCGACCACGTCTACCTATAACGCGTCAATACCTCCATCAAGGGGTGCAAACCTAGCCAATCTGTCCGCCCACCACACCAGCCTGCCCTAGGGGGACAATCCAACAGATTTGCCATACATTTCAACCACCGTTTCATTTCGTTGTCAGTATCAGTTCTATCTTTCTCATTCGATCTACTATTTTTTCTCATCTTCCCTCTCTCCGGCATCCCTCTATTAAAATATCTTTCGTCTTCTGGTGCGGTATCATCATTTTCCCCCACCATTCTATTATTTCTTCTTATATTGTTCTGTTTCCCCTTATAGCTTCACTTTCCATTTTGATTATTTGCCTCACATCTTGTAAATCCCATCTCTCTCTCTCTCTCTCTCTCTCTCTCTCTCTCTCTCTCTCTCTCTCTCTCTCTCTCTCTCTCTCTCTCTCTCTCTCTCTCTCTCTCTCTTATTTCAGTGTATTCTCCTCCTTCTCCATTGTTTACCTTCAGATGTCAATATGAAAACATGCAATGCAAATACTCAGTGATATCCCCATAGTTTGTCCTCAAATGGAGCGGGTGTAGTCAGACGTACTTTCCTATGTTCTGAATATGTTGGACACTCCTGCTTCAAACATTTAGCTGTCATTTTACCATTTCCACGGTTACCTTCATCAGTAGTTCCTATCTTTAGTTTATTAAACTTGTGGTATTTCGTCCTGTTGTGGCCTGTCAGAAGTGTGAAGATTGTAACTTGTTCTTTCCAGTTTAGCTGGCTATATGCATTATGTTTCTGCTGACTGGATGCACTGATTCCCACTTGGTTCTATAATTTCTTCTTATACATCTCTTGGCTTCATAATTGGTTATCTCTATGTCAGGCTAGGTAGTCTTCCATTTACCTTTGCTAATCGGTCGGCTTCTTCATTTCCAGGTATGTGGCAAAGACAAGGAATCCATTGTTTTACAACTCTTTTGGATTTCTTGCATAGTTCCGTACCCATTCCATCTTTCACTCAAAAGTGACCACTCTTCCCACCCCATCCCACCCCTTTCCCCTATACACCCCAGAATTGTTTCATCACTTCCTGTTCGCTCTTGTCCACTTTTATAGGCACATCTTCGAGTTCTAGGAGCCGTGATAGCCTAGCCGCTAGACTCTTACTTGCCGACCCGGTAGTCATGAGTTCGCATCAAGGCGTATTTTAAAATGAACCCGGGTTCCCATGTCGACTCATCCTTCAATTGATACCAGTAATAATGTGCAGGGAAGATAAGGCGGTCATTGGATAGTGATTACATAACCAATCTAGTGCCGAGGGGAGATAAGGCGGTCATTGGATAGTGATTACATTACCCATCTAGTGCGAGGGGAGATAAGGCGGTCATTGAATAGTGATTACATTACCAATCTAGTGACGATTGGTGAATACAAATTTGAAACTCACAAAATACCTAATTCACCTCAAAATGTGGACATAAATTATTTGCTTGTACTTTTACCATTTAGCCCTAGACTTCTCATCTTCATAACCAGACAATGGTATAACACACTTTTCACTGTGAGAGAGAAGAAAGGGTGGCTAAAGAGGAAATGGCATGAAGTAAAAGGATTTCCAGCATTTTCCACCAGAGACAACTCGTGATTTCAACAAGACAATAGAGAAAAGCAGAACACATGCAGTTCTTCTGATCGTGGCAAAATGGCAGCAAACACCAGAGACAATGTTGAACTGAACGAAAGAGAGTATTTTTTTTTTTAAATAAGAAGCTACAGAAAGCATCGCCGCCAAAAAAAAAAAAAAAATGATCAGCGACATTCATTAGAGACACCCGAGAAAGACTTCAATAAACAAGAAGGATATAGAGGTCCAGAAGAGGCTAATGCTTATGCAAAGGAGAAAAATCAAAGCTATGCTGAAATCGTTACCGAATGGTAACAGAGTTTATGCAGGGCACAACACACAGTGTTCGTTTCTCAAGGGCGGGTCGGCTTGTGAATTCGAATTCGATTTCACCATTACCTTTACCCCGTTCGTTCAACTTAGAGAAGAAGTTATAGTTGGGGTTTATCACAGCTCTAGTGATAGTCATGCGATTGAGTCAGCCGCAAAAGCAGCTGCCCACGGTTTTACCCTCATAGGCTTATTAATCCGAAGGTGATTGTTGTCCTTATGTGGCAATGGACTTGCTTGTGGGCAGACACACAGCGTATTTATGGGATAAGTGCTAAAAGCCGATTAAGACGTCTCGACACTGGAAGGTAGGATGCAAATTTACAACAGGAGAAAGACACCAGGAGTCGTGACCCGGATGATCCCACAGTGTTGAGAAGGTAAAGGGGCCGAAACATTCGGCGTAGGAGGGGCGACTTATGGTGACCGGAAGTCTCCCGTCGTGCTTACTCAGCGGTGTGGTTTTTATCGCTTATGCTTGAAGACAAGTACCGAAGACGCAGTATAGCTAAAATAAGCACATTAATGGTATCATTACCGTAATTAAAGGCAATTGACAGCATCGGCTTTCTCTGGGTATTTTGTTCGAATCTGTTGATATTGAAATACCTAAGTCCTGTGGATGAAATATTACCAACACATGCCTAATCACAGACAGTCCCATTGTCATGTGTTGAATCATGTCCTGATTATATCCTGTTGGGCATGAATTTAACATTTAGTTTAGTCGATGGATCAACATCACGGCACACGGGTGTAACCCATAAGTGCTCTGATCTCCTCCTAACTCAAACCTGAGTTTGGAGAAACTCAACTCAGTGCACGAACCCCGTAGCACCGGCGAGGATCCTGAAATACTTTGGGTAGATTTTTAACTCTAAATTTTGCCCGGGCAACGCCATTAGGCTACTCTTTTTCGATTTCCAACGTCTAAGGGATGTTTTACGTGCGCAACAATACACACGGGCGTCCAATCTCACTACCCAGAGACCAGGGGACATTTTATTACTAGAAGTAAGTCCACGTGAAATAAATCCCGGTCCTCACCGGGACTTGAACCCGGGACCCCCAGCACTCGAGGCGGACACCATACCTCGAGACCACGTAGCCCCCAGAATTTAACATTCGCACAATGGTGCATTAAGAATGAACGTAGTAAAACTATCAAAGTATGGCGTGTTAGCAATTCGTCATGGTCAAGTGCCGACTGACGCAGGTGATCATGCTTCTCCACATCGTGTGATCTCCAAACAGGATATATCAGCTTGCGACAGGAATATTAGACAAGGAAGAAAATAACAGTGTATAACGCAGAACAGCTACTTTCAGTTTTCTTGATGGTGAATACTTACAAGACATCTGGGTTCGAGTCTACACAGATGTACCAACACAAAATTCAGTTATAAATGGAGAAGCGAGAGTATACGTATAATATCCTAATAATGATACGACCAGAGTAGCAACAGGAAAGTACTGTCATAACTATGATACAGAAACCCAGGCAATTAAGATAGCAACAGAGAAATTACTGAATACCAATCAGGGTACACAGCCTGTGGTACTATTGACAGATGCAAAATCAGTACTTGCTCTCCAGTCTGGGAAATTTCCGGTACCGTGAACCCTTCTGTCCCAGAGAAACAACAGTGGAAAATTAACTTTATGGACCAATGAATAAATTAATAAAAAGTCAAGTGTTTATACAAGACACACAAGTGTAGACGTATAAAATCAATTTCAAATGAACGAAAGAGGAAGAAGAGGAAGCAGAAGAAGTGACTTGTTCTTTTCTGTCGAGATGATAATATGCATCATCTTTCTGGTATGCTCGGATTTCCACATTGGTTCTATAAAATCTTATTATAATTCTCTTGGCCTCTTCATAGGTTATGTCTTTATCAGGCGTATTCCACCGTTCTTTTCCAAGTCTGTTTTGTTGGTTTCTTCATTTCCGGGTATGTTGCAGAACGTTTTTAAACCAGTGGCAAGGCTAGGGTAGTGGAGGGGAAGCGATCGCTTCCTTTAACCCTATTGTTGAGAAGACCATTGTTCATTTGTGCGATAAATTATTAAAAGTCACCCTATTCGTTGTTTTCTATGTTACAATGCGCCATTATGTGCTAGTTCCCCTGTTCAGAACATGGCTAAGCCATTGGTTTAAGCATTCACTTTTCTACCCCAAATTGTTCAAGTTCGGAAAAGTGTTCTATGGCAAACGCTTATTCGTTGAAGATACAGCATATAAAGAGGGAAAAAAAATTAATTAATAGGGACTGATTGACGCTTGTAGAAGAGCATGTTTTTTCTTCATAAAACCGCAATGTTTAATTTGGGGGCCTGATGCTTCTTTATTTGTGGAAACCATGCTGATTTTCATTATATACATATTTACACTCATTACATCCGCCAATATGACCAACACATTCATTTCCATGCCAACCAAAGTCAGAATAACATATACTCTAATACAAACATTACGAGGCGTATTTATTAGTCAAATATTTATTACATAAATGTAATTCAACAATACAGAGTAAATCATTACTATCACTGAATAAAGTATACAGCTCAGCTATCATATTTTTGTCTGCAATTACTTTCTTAGGGAGAATTTTGAATTATTTGATTCTGCCTAAAAATTGAATTGAATCTTCACTTTGGTTAAAGTGTGGCCACTAACAAATTACCGCGATCACAGATTGTTCATGATGGAAAATAACGTTCTGCTGGAGCGAATGCGCGTGATAGAGAAACTATGTACTCCTCTTCTTTTTCTTCATATTCTTCTTCATATTCTTCTTTATTTCTTCTTCTTTTTCTTCTTCATACACTTGCATGTCCATATAAATATGTCCAAAGAAAGCAGCAGCCAACATGAGATTATACAGTATATCTTCGTGCAGAGTGGCTTGCTTCGCTTCTGAGGTCACGGGTAGCAAGCATCACCTGGATCTTTTCTCCTGGGCATGCCGGTGTGTTGGGGAATGAACAGGCGGACAGATTGGCTGGCTCGGCAGAACTTGGTGGAGTATTGATGCATGACAAGGCAGATGTGGTTGCGGCCTTGTGGGAGCACATGTACGCCTCGGAGGAGCAAATGGATCACCATAGTCTGGTTAGAATGAGGCAGCGAGGAGTGACGAGGGGATCTGGCCGACGCTCGACGCTCAGAGGAAAGGCGAGACGGACATATAATCAGATTGCTACTGGAACTATTAGTGTTGGAACTCTTCGCTGGTTGCTGAGGATGGGGACGGAGCGCTTATGGGAATGTCCCGAATGCTGTGATATCGGTTCCTAGATCAATCAATCAATCAATCAATCTTCATATATATCTTCATACAGTTTGTCTTTAAGTGGAGCGGTGATGTGCAAGAATAGTTTTCTCAGTACTTTATACATTGGAAACTCCTATAGCAAATGTTGAGCTGTCGTTTTACTAGCTCCATAGTTAGATTCATCAGTATCTCATATCTTTAATTTATTAAATATGTGGTATTTCAGCAAGTTGTGTCTGAAAATAGTTGCTTGTTCTTTTCAGAAGAGTTTGTAATATGTCACAACTTTCTGGTCTCCTGGACGCTCTGATTCCCACTTGGCTCTATTATTTCTTATTATAACTCTCTTGGCCTCATCACAGACTATGTATATATTATAAGATACAGGTACACTTCCACCTTCCTGTGTCACCATGGCCGCCTCTTCGTTTCCTGGTATTTTGCGATGTAACGGAATCAAGTGTATTACAGCCATCTTTGATTTCAGACTTAGTCCACGGGGGTCCTGTTCTTAGGCCAGCAATTCAGCATTGATATATCCTTGCATTTTTCCCCTGTCAGTTTACAGAATTTACTTGAGAATTTTCCAGTTACCATTGATTGTGTTGTATTTGTTCCGTTTTTTAGATTCAGGAAAATCGTCCCACCTCCGTTTTCTTTTTAAGTTTTTGTGGATATATATGCACATACACAGTTCCGGATGCTTAGGTAATGTTCTTCTATGTAGTTTATGCTGTTTTTCTTCTCTCAGTTTCACTATGGGTGTTTTTTTTTGTTTAAATACCAGGAATGTTGTCCTTAGTTTAAGGCATGAGATGTTGTCTCCAAACTGGGAACCCGTGTTCATTGTTAATGGGTTTGGCTGTTGAAATGTTTAGTACAGGATCTGACATAGTCTCTCTTTCTGCAGATTCTACACAACTGTTTTCTCTTCAGTCTTCCTCTTTGAAGATAAGCGGATTCATAGGGGTGGTTGTCAGTCTTTAAAATGTTTGTGCCTTGTTACCTGGCTCTACTTTCTCACCTATCTTGCACACGTTATAAACATGTGATCTTTCCCAATTGTCAATTGTTAATAGGCATTGCCTTCATGACTCTAATTACTGATACGCGTGTCTTGATTTTGGACTTTGATTGTTTTGTTAAAATGTGACTTAGCTGTTATGGCTCGTGCTGCCATACCGTATCTGAAGGACCGATCTCACTCGCCAAATGTATAACTTTCTCCTCTGCTCTCGAGTTGTAGCAGCCAGAATTCTCATGATTGCCATTCTTTGCATTGTCCTTGTTCAATTTGTCCTAAAGTGTGCCTTTAGTGTGAGGTTACGATTAAATATGTCTTCAGTTTCAGGGCTATGATTTTTAAATTAGACATTTGCAAAAATATAAAAATATTTTTACCACGTCTCTTCATCTCTCAAGGCTCTCTGTTGTACAAACTTATGATTCAGGATGTAAAGTAAGTATTTGTTTTTCAAGAACAGTCACGTGAAATACTTCATTTAGATTGTTTACTGGCCTCTCGAGACTTTTATGTATCTTAATGCAGACTGGCCCAACATTAGGCTTAGTTATGTTTCCAAAGTTAAGCTATATGAACTTTTCAGTCTGATCTAACATGCCTTTCTGTAACTATCAGTAAAACTTTTACTGTAAAAGAGACCTCTTTCATAACAGTTGAATTGTGCTTTAGCTTTTTGAACACCAACCTTTCTGGGTTTGTGTGTGTGTGTGTGTGTGTTTTGTTTTTACAGCTTATTCAGTTATGGTTTTGCTCTTTTGTGGAACAAATCCATTTCAAAGACAAAAATATGTTCTAACTCTGATGCTAACATCAATTTGTGAGTACAATGTACTGATTTTACCTTGTCCATTTCTCGTACACTAATGTATTTATTGCAAGGGCTTGGCTACACAGAACAAACCACAGGCGGGTATCTACGTATTTACTGCCCAACATGCTTGCCCACCACCCGGGGTTTATGGGTTACAACTACTCACACAGACGGATGTTTACAATGGCCCTGGGCTCCCAAGTCTAGTTAGCTTAAAATAGATGCCAGGCAATGTCTAGGGAAGTAAAGACAGCGAGCTTCATATTGACCACATCACCCCTCGAGTGTCGTGTGGCCTGTACAAATATGGGAATAGCACCACATGTCCAATACTCCTCAAGGCGTGTAAACAGGGTTCTTTATTTTGTTATTTTACATTATTGCCAAACATGTGTTCTATCAGCAAAGGGTAGTTTTCTTTGAAACAAATATTAAACGTTGGACACACACACACACACACACACACAACACACACCCCACACACACGCACGCACACACACACACACACACACACACACACACACACACAACACACACACACACACAACACACACACACACACACACACACACACACACACACACACACACACACACACACACACACACACACACACACACACACACACACACAACACACACACACACCACACACACACACACACACACACACACACACACACACACACACACACACACACACACACACACACACACACACACACACACACACACACACACACACACACACACACACACACACACCACACACACACACACACACACACACACCACACACCACACACACACACACACACACCCACACACACACACACCACACACACACACACACAACACACACACACACACACACACACACACACACACACACACACACACCACACACACACCACACACACACACACACACACACACACACACACACACACACACACACACACACACACACACACACACACACACACACACACACACACACACAACACACACACACACACACACACACACACACACACACACACACACACACTCACACACACACACACACACACACACACACACACAACACACACACACACACACACACACACACACACACACACACACAACACACAACACACTTACACACACACACACACTTACACACACCACACACCAAACCCGCCCACCCAACCTCGCAGGCACACACACACACACACACGCTTACACACACCACACACAAACCCGCCCACCCAACCTCGCAGGCACACACAAACACACACACACGCACGCACACATCGCACCTAAACACGCAGGCAGACACACACACAACCTGGGTAGTTTAGTGGTTAGTACATTTGTCTGTCAAGACAGCGATCCAAGCTTAATCCCCAGAAGAAGCATGATTATTTTGTCCGACTAAGATTACTTTCCCCCGGCCACTAAGGATCTGTGGTCGACCGAGCTTCAGTAAAATGGGTACCAGACAATTTTCATAATTTTTCTGGGAGTTGTATTGGAATAAAGGTGATGTGGAAGGTAATTGGTTACCCCACCTCATAAGTCGTGGCGTAGAGTATTATAGGTTTAAAACTCCACACCCGTCTATATATCTGCTTGGATTACCTTTAAATGTTACTTTAAAAAACAGGATAGTATCTCAGTTGATTAGAATGAACTTTCGTAAAGCTAAAGCTACGATATTTCTGTTGTTCATAAATGCTAAACAGCGAAAGATTCGGTTAATCATCATCATCATCATCATCATCATCATCATCATCATCATCATCATCATCATCATCATCATCATCATCATCATCATCATCATCACCACCACCATCATCATCATCATCATCAATCATCACCATCATCATCATCATCGCCATCATTGTGTGTGCTGCTCAATGCGTACGCGTTCATGCATCTCAACAGATCTCGCCTCTTGGTATTCTGGATCAATCTTCCGTGCCACCGCCCCTGTCCACGCAGCACCATTTATCTCGCTTTTCCGCTGTCTCTTCTGCCTAATCTTTCCAGTCGCCGTGATGTTTTCCAGTGCATCTCTACAGAGAGTATTGTCTCCTTCTTATATGTGTATATAATATTCTATTTTCATTAGACTTTTCCAGGCATTCATTGTTAGTTACTTTGGCAGGCCAAGGTAATCGCAATACATTCCTTTGTCTCCAAGCTTTCCCTAATCCCTTCGTTCACGTTCCATAATTCATCATCTTACAGCAGAATAGGTTTTGTATAACATTTCAGCGCTCTCTGACATTCAGTGATGATGACTTATTGCATAAGAGTACCTATTGTATTCTGAAATGTAGTTTTTACTTGGCCTATTCTGCATTGAACCGGCGCTGTGGCTCAGGGCTTATGTTTTACTAATGAGCTTTAGGGCTTAGTGAGACGCGCAGCTTCATAATTCTCCGTCATATAGAGTCGAGGGTTCGAATCAGCTGCGGGCGATTTGGAAGCAAGCCGTTTTGCGTCAATTTCGATGGTATGAGGCGTCGGCCTTCAGAAAGCAATAGCAAACTACTGAACTAACATTGCCAAATAAATCACAATCAATAAATGCTGGGGTTGATTGCTACGGCCTGTAAAGGACGTACAACTAGTTTTTTTTTTAATAATTACTTTAACCATTTCATTT
>JACEFZ010003339.1:0-99736 GCA_014155875.1 Cepaea nemoralis | reverse complement strand
AACCCTTTTTTTTTTTGTTTTTTTTATTGTTTTTTTTGGGCTTATTTCCTTATTTTGTTCTAACTGTTTCTGTTTTGTTATCTCAGCTAGTTCTACAATCTCCTTCTGATGTTGTCTTTCTTGTTCTCCAATCTCCTTCTGATGTTGTCTTTCTCGTGCACGTTCATCTCTCTCAGCATCTTTTGCTTCCTTAAATTTTCTATCAGCATATTGCTCTAATTCCTTTCCTGTGTATTCTAATTCCTTGTCTGCTTTTATGAAATCAGCTATAGTTGTCATGTTGTTGGTTAATTAGCTAGAGTTGATAGGCACTTAACTATTTACTCAGGTATATTGATATGTTAAGTTTTTAATTCCCTGTGGTCAAAAATTATACTGTTAGATTACACCTTGAAAATAGATCACACCAAAAAAAAATATACTAATAGATCACACTCTGAAAAAGAGATGCATTATTAATCATATTGCATGCAAAATCATTTGGGTATACTCATCTTAACATTCCAGATCAATCATGTACACTCGTTTGGCACCTCAAGTCCAATCGTCTGGCAATACCACACACAGCTTGAGTTATGCTTATGACCAGCTGTTGTTCTCCCTGGTTATCAAGAGCATCAACAATTAACCACTTGTAAACGATATATAACTCTAGACAATTTTGTACAATTATATGCCCCAGGACAATACAATGTGGTTTAATTAATAATAAATGTCACTGTCCTGTCTTCGTTCTAACGTCTTCTGCCTTCCTTAACTCTAGCTGTTTAATTTATGGAAGTGTTGTGCAGACTGCGTCTTATTTGCATAGCAAAAGTAGTGCCATCGCGACGGTAAGAAATAGAAAGAGTATATAAATAATTAAATAAATGCTTTGAAATAAATATAAAGGTAATAATAATGTTCAAATAAATAAATATATTCAATAAATACCTAATATAAATAGATAATATTTGATATAAGTCAACGAGTCAGGCGAGCAGCCGCTTTGTGATTTGTAAACAATCAGTCGCTGACTGCAAATGGCGTAACGCAGCTGTTTGTCAGTCGCGATACGTCACAGGCGCAGCGCTATTTTTAGATTGGAAAAATCGATTTTTGTTCTCGGCTCATTTTTGTGTATTGCTCCGCCGTGAATCATATTTGACAAATACTAGTAAATAAATAAGTAATTGTAGAAATAAATGATACAAAACTATAATAATAATACTTACAAATCAGAAGAAAACATGTTCATAAGCACAAAACAATTCAATAAGCATAAATAAACATAACTTGGTCACGATGGGCACAGCTCGCACTTTGTTCTGTCTGCACACGCCATTATCACTTAACATAAATTAAACCCTGTGATTATCTAGCCGTAATTCTATTTTAGAGCCGTGGGTGAGTGTTTTAGCTTGAACAATTGTCCAAGCTACACTTCTGACACCACTTTATCCTAGCCTGTCATCAACCGATGTCACAGTCATTCCGGGATAACTTCTCTCGCACCACACAAAAGACTTGTTAGTCGTACGAGAGGAATTGATTACACATTTTATTGCCACTGGCTCTTTGCATCACATCGATGTACAACAAACAGTCGCTAACAAATCACACACGAATAAATGCACAGAATTGCCTATCACTAGTCGTTTCCTAACCCTACTGCTAATCTATCTACTCGGCTAACGAAATAAGCATCGACGCTAAGCGATGCGTTCACTACGAAGTCTGTGTCCCGTCTGATCATTCCTCCCGTGCTGTTTACACAGTACGCGGAAGGACCTGGGGCGCACTACGGCTTTTGCGTGCGGCATCATTCAGCACGCTAGAGTAGTGGCCTCTCTTGAGTTTCAGTTTAGTTCTCCGTGTCTATCACGTTGGCGTGATTATGCCGTGACCAGAGTGCTTACTCTCTGGTTGACACCTCCGTGTCCCATGAGAGAACTATTTAATAGTTCCCCTTCTTATTTATTCCCTACACCTACCCTGCCCTCATGTAGGGGCACTGGGTTACCTCTATTCTACTTGAGGTAGACCACTCTTTCAGGGTGGTCTTCATTCCTATATAACTAAGTCTTTGACACCTGGTGATTTCTTCTTTTTTAGGGTATTCATTGCCAGTTCCATTTCTTCCAATGTTAGATTTGCCATCATATATTCTGCTGCTGTCTCTGTATTACTATGATGTATCTGTTTGTCTTTGATTGCTTTCTTCTGTTCGATAGTAATATCAATGTGGTTTGCACTGGCATAGTATTCCATTAGTGTATTTGCAGCCTTTTCCCCTGTAAGCAAGGCATTTCCTTGTTTAATTGTTATTTGTTTGTTTCTAGGTCCTTCATTGTTCATGGCTTTCACTAGTTTTCATAGTTTGTTTCCGTCCCTGTCAAAATTCAGGTTTTCTGTTTTTTCCCTCCAACAACCTCTTGTTGTTTGATTTACTGTTCTTTTATATTTTGCTGAGATGGCTTTGAGAGAGATGTTCACTTCAGTTGTTTGTTCTCTCTCTGCTGTCTTCCTGGCATCTTCAACTTTGTCCTCCAAAATTTGTAGTTCTTCAGTCCAGCATGGTTTGTAATTTTTCCTCGCTCCTCTTGGAATAGACTCAGTGGCCTCCTGTATTATTGCTCTGTTTAGACTTTCCACCATTTGCTTCATGTTGCCATTTCGTGTATTTATGTTTTCACAATATTTGTTTGTTAGTATGGCAAATCTGTCCCCGTCTGCTCGTTTGTAATTCCAGCGGGGAAAAGGCTTTTGCTTCTCAGGAACATACTCCATATTCATTACAAGCTTGATTGGTCTGTGGTCACTACCTGCTAATTGGTCAAGCACATGGCGATCGATTTTGTGGAGGATGTCTCCTGTGCAGAAAGCTAAGTCTGGAGTAGAAGTGGTAAACCATCTTCTGGAGTAGAAGCTCGGTGTGTCATCCGCTTTGTTGAGTAGATGGAGATTTGAGTCTATTTCCCAGTCCTTCACTTCATCTCCTCTTTTGTCAGTATCCGGGTATCCCCATCTTTCTGAACGGCTATTAAAGTCTCCGACAATAATGCAGTTTGTGTCAGTTATTTTCATGTTTGAGAGTGTAAGATCCTTATCTGATGGGCTATACAGATTGTAAATTCTTATTTTCACGTCCTTTATCATAATATTAACACCTATAATTTCCGTTTGGTTGTCAGAGATCACAGATACTTCGCTGCAAGGTATTGTATTTCGTGTGAATATTAGAACTCCTCCTTTGTGTCTTTCGCGGTCAAAACGTGTGGCCTGATATCCTCTGACTGAGAGTTTGCGATTGGAGTTGAGGTGTCTCTTGAATGCATGCCACATCTATTCTATCTTTATGAAGACGCTATATTAGGGAGACTTTCTTGTTATAAACCCCTTCGGCATTCCACTGTAGTATGTTGAGTGTCCGGGGTGTTTGGTCAATAGCTCTTAACCTACTTCTCTGTGCTTTGACTCCACAGCATAGGGGAAGGTGACCACCAGTAGTCATGGGTGGACCCCCTCGAGGCAGGGGGCCCGGCACTATCGCCGCCTGATGGGACTTCACGGGATTAGCACCATAACAATTAATTTTCATCTGTGGCATCATGAATTAAGTTACGTTGCACTGCTTTGTCAAGCCTGCGGACAGTACATCCGATTTCGACAAGCATTTTTCGGGATGCTTTCCCTAGCCTTTGATTGTCCCCAGTCTACCTACAAGGCAGCAGGTTTGTGTGTCGCTTGGTCTGGTCCCTCTCCCTTGACCTGTCCGACATGGGTGACCCTACCAGTAGCTGTGCTACCGTCGGCATAGCTCTTGGGGTCATTGGAACGCACAAGCCCCTCTACCTCATCAAGGTGGACACACGGCAGAGGGGGATTGCACTTCATTGATGGTAATTATTCGAATCCTTGCAGATGGTGTCCTGACACATTGCTATATTCACACATTCCCGATGGCCTCCCAAATCATGAGTGCCGGCCAAACGTGTATTGGTTACCACTTTACGTATTTCGCAGTTTTCTTTACGTCATTTTGGTGACCATTTGGCGCGTGTTGGCTGGCACTCATTTTACGGGAAAACCTAACCTCCTGATACCAGGCATATTGCATTGTAACAATACTGTTACAAATGCTTGCAATATCTTACAGCCAGCTGGTGAAGTTAGAACGGTGAGAACGCATCCAAAATGAGAGCATGCGAGTCATCCTCTACTATACAGAGGATACACGGTGCATCATACACCTAGCAATATGTATGCAGCATATACTGGCCCTGTCATCCATATTTGACAGGTATCATGTGCCCCAGGTCAAGCTGTCTGCTGTACCTTAAGATCGTAGCAGACAGAGAGCATCCTTTCTACAAAGCCTTATATGATATCAAAGGGCATAGGATGAAGGGAGGTGGGTCTTGGGTGGCACAAGCTGACGATACATTTAGTCAGGTGTATGGAATGGACAGGATTGGGCTTGGGGTCATGATGCTTCCTAACAACGAAGCAAGGCATAGAGTTATAGTTGCAGTGGGCCGAGGGTGCCAAGAATTGTCCATGCAACAGCTGATAGAATACTTCTAGTGATGTGGTAAGAGGCATAAAGAGTGTTTGGGGGTTTTAAGACAAAAGGCAAACGGATACTGTTTTTAAAAAAAAGAAAAGAAATATGGCGTATGCTACTACGATATCTAGTATGAGAATGGAAGTTGAGGCTGTGACGACAGCTCATGTTCCGGTGGATTCCCTATCATCGCTCGACAGGACGGAGATTGCGAGCATACAGATTTTCTGCAGTATGCATGCAGGTGTGCGGGGCAATGAAAAGACTGCTAGATTAACTACTCTGGGCAGATAGCTTTTTTGTTAATAAATGTTGCATATTCCTTACAGGACGTTGCAGTCAACACCAGCATTTTCAGCTGCTGTTGATGTACTAGGCAAGTTTTACGTTCAGTAGTTTGCCATTAAGTGGCAGACCTTTTACTATTTAGCATAAATATTATTCAAGTATATGCCCCAACAGAAGAATCCAGTGAAGATAGTGTAGAGGAATTTTATAATGACATAGAGACTGCCTTAAAGAAATGTAAAAATTCAGAAATAAACATCATAATAGGGGACTTCAATGCAAAAGTAGGAAATCAAGGTGATAGTACTGATAGATACACTGTAGCAAACTATGGTTTAGGTGAAAGAAATGAAAGAGGATACAGACTCGTAGAGTGGGAAAAAGAACAGGAAATGATTGTAGGAAACACCTGGTTTAAGCAACACCCTAGAAGATTATGGACATGGAGGAGTCCTGATAGCAGGATCAGAAACCAGATTGACTACATTCTGATTAGCAGAAGATTTAGAAACGCACTAACAATAGCAAAAACAGTTCCCAGTGCTGATTGTTATAGTGACCACAGACTACTTACAGGAACACTGAGGATAAAGTTGAAGAAAGTCAAGTATATAACAGGAAACACTAAATATGATTTGTGTACATTGAGTAATGACAAGGAAATACAAAACAAATTCAACATAGAAGTACAGAACAGATTTGATATATTATCTGATCTAGAGATATTATTCCAGGATGTGGAATGATCAATGGGAAATGTTAAAGAATTCAATCAGATTGGCTGCAGAAACAACTATTCCAAAATTAAAGAAGGTGGGTCGTAAGAAATGGATGACTGAAGAAATGTTACACCTAATGGAAACAAGAAGACTCAACAAAAATAATCCTGCCAAATATGAAGAAATTCACAGACAAGTCAGAATATTATGTAGGAAGGCAAAAGAATCATGGCTTGAGGAAAAGTGCTTAGAAATTGAAAAACAACACAACAGTCAAAATACCAAATTAGTGCACAAAAGAATTCAGGAACTTACTAATAAAAGAACAAGTACATCAACAGGCTGTCTAAAAACTAAAGATGGCAAAATCATAATAGAAAAAGATCAGATTCTACATGTATGGACAGATTATGTGAAAAACCTGTATAATGATAACAGAGAGGAACAGTATGATATTAGATTTAATAATGAAGGACCACCAATTTTAAAGATGGAGGTTCAAAATGTTCTTAAGCATATGAAAGCTGGCAAGGCCCCCGGTGCAGATAACATCACAACAGAAATGATTAAAGCTTTAGAAGAATTTGGATTAGAGCAAGTCACCAGACTGCTGAACACATTATATGATACTGGAGATATACCTTCTGAATTATGTAATTCTGTATTTATTGCAATCCCAAAGAAATCAGGAACCTTGGAATGTGATCAACATAGAACAATTAGTATAATGAGTCACATCACAAAGATTTGTTACGAATTATCATGCAAAGAGTGAGGAAGAAAATACAACCTGAAATAGGGGAAGAACAATGTGGGTTTGTAGAAGGAAAGGGTACAGTAAATGCTGTGTATATGCTGCGAACAGTTATTGAACGTGCTATAGAAGTAAACAAGGATATACATCTTTGCTTTATTGACTACACAAAGGCTTTTGATAGAGTTAGACATGTCAACATGGTGGATATGCTTGCAGATCTACAAATTGATGGGAAAGACATTAGACTTATAAAAAACATATATTGGAAACAACAAGCTGCCATAAGGATTGATAATGAAGTGGGACAATATCAACCTATTAAGAGAGGTGTTAGGCAGGGATGTGTAATGTCTCCAGATCTTTTTTCCCTATACAGTGAAAATATTTTCAGAAATGTAGAAGATATAAATGGAATCAGCATTGGAGGAAGAAACATCAATAACATTAGATATGCAGATGATACAGTATTGATTGCAGGCAATACACAGGATCTGCAACAATTAGTAGACGCTGTTGTTGTACACAGTGAGCAGCTGGGGTTGGAATTAAATTGTAAGAAGACACAGGTTATGGTCGTCACTAGGAAGAACGAAGTACCACAATGTAATATACAAGTAAATGGGAATATTCTTCAACAAGTGAATCGATACAATTATCTCGGAACAGTCATAACATCTGATGGGAGATGCCTTGAAGAGATTAGAACAAGAATCGCCATGGCGAAAGTAGCCTTTAGCAAGATGAAAAACATTCTGACCAATAAAAAGATGTCAATTGAAACGAGAAAAAGAGTGTTGAGGGGATACATAGAGCCTGTTCTTTTGTATGGATGTGAAACTTGGACAATGTGCAGTCAAGCTGAAAAACATTTGATGGCTACAGAAATGTGGTTTCTGAGGAAAATGCAAAGAGTACCATGGACAGATAGAAAAACCAATGACCAAGTACTACAGGAGACAAATGAAAATCGTAGACTGATTAGAGAAATTAGACGAAGACAGTCAAAATTTTTTGGACATGTTATGAGAAGAAATGGATTGGAGAACTTATTGACAACTGGCAAGATCGAGGGGAACAGACCAAGAGGAAGACCGAGAGGAAAATACCTGGATGGCTTGGCCACGTGGCATGGGCGAGACAGGAACACTGAGCTGATCCACGACTCTGGTGATCGAGTGAAATGGCGAGTCATGACCGCCCACGCTTTCCGGCATGGCACATGATTGATTGATTGATTGACCCCGGGAAGATTAACCCGGTCAACAAATGCCCGCAGAAGTCGGATGTGTCGGTCTAACGGCGCAAGAACGCAGCTCTGCTGTAAACAGGCACAACACAATCACGTCCGAAAAAAACTCCGGATGAACGCAGAAGAAGAAGAAGAAGAAGAAGAAGAAGAAGAAGAAGAAGAAGAAGAAGAAGAAGAAGAAGAAGAAGAAGAAGAAGAAGAAGAATGATTGACTGATCAGAGCAACAGTTCTATAGTTGGTGTATAATTTCTGGTTGCCCTTTTTTGGTATTGGAATGAAGATAGTTCTCTTCCAATCTTTTGGCCATATACCATATTTCCATATCTTTTCATGAATGAATCACAAACGAGAATTAGAAACACAATTACAAGTGACAAAATTGAGATTGCAGCTAAAGCCTACATTAGCACATCAATAACAAACACACACTGATACAACTACACGAACAACTCTGCATAAACACACACACACACACACACACACACACACACACACACACACACACACACACACACACACATGCACACATATACGCACACATATTCGCTGGCACCGCGGGGTGGCCGTTACGGACGCAGTTCGTAATCTCGCATACCGCTCTCGAAACACAGTTGCGGGTGATTTGGTAGCAGACCGTCTTGAGTTGGGATTTTAATAAAATGGTGTGGATGCCAGTCGTTCAGAAAACAATGGCAATTACTGACTGAACGTAAACTTGCCAAGAGATCACAAACAGCCAACAGATACTGGAGTTGACTGTTACGCCCTGTAACGGATATGGAACTAACTTTTTAAAACTTTAATTTCTTTCATCAACTTCCTATTTATTCCCAACAACTCTAGAACCTCTGTATTTAATTGTTTTTGTTTCCATGAAAACACGACATAATACTGTGTATTATTACTAAATGTTGATCATCGTCATCAAGTGTCTTGTCGGCTGGCGTAGGCGTTCATGACTCTCCACAGATCTCGGTCTTTAGTTTTCTGCATCAACTTCGCTGTTGATATTACTCCATGCCACAGTCAGTCCAGTATCATTTCACTTGGTCTACCTCTACCTCTCTTCCCTTCTATCTTTCCAATTGTTGCATATAATAGTCTAGTTTCATTAGCCTCTTTCAGGCAGTCGTTGTTAGTTACTTTGGCAGTCAAAGGAATTTGCAACATTCGTCTCAGGAACCACATTTCTGTCGCTTCCAATCTCTTCCTAATTTGTTCATTTACATTCAAAGATTCACAGCCACACAGCAAAACAGGTTCTATATAACACTTCAGCAGTCCTTTTCTTACATTCAATTATTGTGACTTATTGCATAAGATATTCTTCATTTTCCGAAATTCAGCCTTTGCCTGCCCTATTCTGCTCTTAATCTCTGTTGTGCATCTTCCATCAGATGTTATAATTGCCCCTAGATATTAAAAACTGTGCACTTGGTGAAGAATTTTCCCTTCTATCTCTATTTCACATTTGGGTGTCACTTTTTTCTTTGATGACACCATTGTTACTGTTTTCTTGATATTCATGGAGTGCCCTTTCTTTGTACTCTCTGTTACTATAATGTCTAACAAATGTTATAGATCTTTTGCATTAACCGCCATCAATACCGCGTATGTTGTTTATATTATAACCTTCGAATATTATTCCTGGCGTCTCCTTGTTCTCTCTCATTATTACTTCACAATAACCTCTGAAGTAGGAGGAGTTCGTCTGATGGCAAAGGACACTGATAATAAGGGAAGAGAGGTAGCGGCAGACCAAGAGAAATGATGCTGGATGGATTGAGACAGTGGCATGGAGGAATATCATCAGCAGAGTTTATCCAGAACACCAAAGACCGAGATCCGTTGAGAGCCATGAACGCCTACACCAGCTGGCAGGGCACTTGATGATGATAAAACCACACGCAAAATTCAGTTCAGCACTACTGAAAGTAGTGTGTACGGACTACGTTTGAGTTCAAAGCGAGCGAGAAAAAAAACAAACAAACAAACAAACAAACTAAAACTTCACTATAGAGAAAGAAGAGATCTGGTGACAAAACACATCCTTGTTGTATTCCCAACCTTATTTGTTCATAATTTCCTTCTTTATTTCCCATTTTAATTGCTGCTACTTTGTTCCAGAAATATTCTTTATTATTCTTAGATCTTTCCCATCAATGTTAATATCTTCCAACATTTTAATCATTTCATCATGTTTTACTTGATCAAAATAAAATGACACAAAGTAGTGCAGCATTACATAATAAATTTACGACACATACAGGACGTTGCGACGATTAGCCTTCATCAGCAAACAAACACATTCACAAACACAACATATAGTCAAGGAGATTTCCTGTGACTACATCAAAAGGTGACGACAGGACGAGAAGAACAAAAAGATTGAAGAAATTAAAGCAATGAAGCGAAAATGAGAATTGAAGAAAATGTTCATACTTACCTCACAGTTCCGATCTGTGAGTAACTCAGAATATCTCCGATGTATTCTTTATATACCCAACCGACGTAGTGAGATGGAGGATGGTGGCGAAGTGATAGGTGTTAAGGTTCAATGAGTACATAGAAAGACAGGGGGGACGGAGGCAGGAGGGCAGGACGGCAACTTGTCTGGTAAGGGTGTCTGAGCAATCTCAGTGGATGTACTAACAAAGCATGAGTGGGTCGCAAGCATGATTGTGGTACTAACCAAAATCACATTATGCACTCATATATGTTATTTTGAGGCAAGTCCTAAAGTCTGGGTGGACTGATATGAGTGAGCGTACATACATACATATACACCGCTCAACAGACATTCATACACTAGTGTACATGGGCGTGTGCAAGGTATATATATAAAAGAGAGAGAGAGAGAGAGACAGAGAGGTGGAGGGGGAAGAGAGAGGGAGGTGGGTATCCTTCCTGTGATGTGCCTCATGGGGTATGCGGAGTAGGTCGGTCTACAAATACGAGGCTTCACTCATACTATTCCCTATGAAATAGGATAAGTAAGGTTGATTGTTATATCACGTATTATAAGATCATATCACCCAATGCTTGTGTTATTGGGGTTGTATAAGATCTGACCACTGGTGATACACATGATGTGGGTAGACACAGAGAAGCAAGATAGTTTGGAGAGAGAGAGAGAGAAAAAGAGAGAGAGAGAGAGAGAGAGAGAGAGAGAGAGAGAGAGAGAGAGAGAGAGAGAGAGAGAGAGAGAGAGAGAGAGAGGAAAAGTGCCTGCGACATACCACATGAGGTATGCGGAGTAGGTCGGTATACAAATACGAGGCTTCACTCATACTGTTCCCTATGAAATAGAGTCAGTAAGGTTGATTGTTATACAACGTATTTAGGATCAAATCATCCAGTGCTTGTGTTATTGGGGCTGTATAAGATCCGACCATCCGCAATACACATGGCATAAGTAGGCACAGAGAAAAAGAGGGTTAGTGTAAGATTATTGTGTGTGTGTGAGAGAGAGAGAGAGAGAGAGAGAGAGAGAGAGAGAGAGAGAGAGAGAGAGAGAGAGAGAGAGAGAGAGAGAGAGAGAGAGAGAGAGAGATCTGTGCACATACACACACATACACATATGTACTTGTGTATAAGCGTATGCGCACACAACCGCATATACAGTGTTGTTGCTAACTGGTTGGGGGATTATTGGGTCCGGGGGGAGTAGTGATTACATTACGGGTGCACACTATATTATGTACGAGAGGAGTGCCAAGAGTGGTAACATGAAATGCCCAGGTAACTACTGGTTCGGTCACTCGGAATCGGGCCGAGGGAGATAGGGTAGAGGATAATATAGGTAGAGAAAAGGACTGGTTAGAGACCGGAAGAGGGTGACACATAGGAGGGTGTGAAAGCAACAGAGTGGGGAGGGGAGGGGAAATGACCACGATTAGATGAAACTATGTTGGGTGTTGAGGCCGTGTGGTGTTAGGCACCCCATAGAGAATATGAGCCGGTTTTCTATATTTTTGCCATGTTGAGTGCCAGAGGAGCAGGACTGGATGGCAGTGACCTGGACATCGGAAGCACCTTGATGGTTGGCTCTGTTGAAATGGGTGGAGACAGGCTCTCTCTCTCTCTCTCTCTCTCTCTCTCTCTCTCTCTTTCTCTCTCTCCCTCCCTCTCTCTCTCTCTCTCCAAAAAATCTCGCTTCCCTGTGCCTACCTATGCCATGTGTATTGCTGGTGGTCTGATCCTATACAGCCCCAATAACACAAGCACTTGGTGATTTGATCCTAAAATACGTTGTATAACAATCAACCTTACTGACTCTATTTCATAGGGAACAGTATGAGTGAAGCCTCGTATTTGTAGACCGACCTACTCCGCATACCTCATGTGGTATGTCACAGGCACTTTCCCCCCCTCTCTCTCTCTCTCTCTCTCTCTCTCTCTCTCTCTCTCTCTCTCTCTCTCTCTCTCTCTCTCTCTCTCTCTCCAAACTATCTTGCTTCTCTGTGCCTATCCACATCATGTGTATCACCAGTGGTCGGATCTTATACATCCCCAATAACACAAGCATTGGGTGATATGATCTTATAATACGAGGAATAACAATCAACCTTACTTACCATATTTCATAGGGAATAGTATGAGTGAAGCCTCGTATTTGTAGACCGACCTACTCCGCATACCCCATGAGGCACATCACAGGAAGGATACCCACCTCCCTCTCTCTCCCCCCTCCACCTCTCTCTCTCTCTCTTCTTATATATACCTTGCACATGCCCATGTACACTAGGGTATGAATGTCTGTTGAGCGGTGTATATGTATGTATGTACGCTCACGCATATCAGTCCACGCAGACTTTAGGACTTGCCTCAAAATAACATATATGAGTGCATAATGTGATTTTGGTTAGTACCAACATCATGCTTGCGACCACTCATGCTTCGTTAGTACATCCACTGAGATTGCTCAGACACCCTTACCAGACAAGTTGCCGTCCTGCCCTCCTCCGTCCCCCTTCTTTCTATGTACTCACTGAACCGTAACACCTATCACCCCGCCACCATCCTCCATCTCACTACGTCGGTTGGGTATAAAAAGAATACATCGGAGATATTCTGAGTTACTTACAGATCGGAACTGTGAGGTAAGTATGAACATTTTCTTCAATTCTCATTTTCTCGTCATTGCTTTAATTTTTTCATCCTTTTGTTCTTCTCGTCCTGTCGTCACCTTTTGATGTAGTCACAGGAAATCTCCTTGACTATATGTTGTGTTTGTGAATGTGTTTGTTTGCTGATGAAGGCTAATCGCCGCAACGTCCTGTATGTGTCGTAAATCTGTTATGTAAAGCTGCACTACTTTGTGTCATTTTATATTGTTTACATTTTCACAGCTTTACCGCAGTTCCACCCAATTTTACTTGATCAAATGCTTTAGTTGATATGTTGACGAAAATGCCAACCTGGCACGTGTAATTGCCTCCCTTATGGCGTAATCAAATGTTGTGCCGATCGTGAAGAGTGGATCTCCGTCTCTGTGTGGACTGACGTCAGCTGCTAGGCCAATCTTGTCCGTCTGCAAGTGCCCTGGCAGGGCGAGAGATCCTTAAACAAAGTTTTCAGCGATCATCGTCATTTGAAACGTCGTTGTTCGATTCACTGTCCCGTCTGCTGTTTTAATTCGGCATACCACAACTAAACACTTCATTTAGTTTTAAAATATCAGAAGTTGACTATTCCAGGTGGAAGAATTTCAGATCGACAGCTGAAGTGAATACATCACAAACGTGGTCGGTAGCTAGCGACAAGAATTTGCGAGAACTTTTTACTTCAACACTGAAAATACTTCATAAAGATGAGCGTTGACGCGTATGGACCCAGCTCACAAACGCTGACATTTTTGGAGACAGAAGAAACGGATTTACTAGGAGCTGATACACAAGGATCGGAGTATGAATTCACGGACTTCACTCTCCCTTCACAGACGCAGTCTCAGACGCAGTCTCAGTCAGTCTCACCATGACATGAATGTCAGTCAGAATCAAAGCCAGGTGTGATGTTCGTTATTTATATTAATTCCTTACAGTCTTTCTGTTGTCACACTGATAGCTTGATAATGATTTCCACGAAGGTGAAACAGTTTCATAATAGTTAACAACGGAGTTTACATAGTAAACTTAAACACTTAGTAACTTAAAAAGTAAGTTAAGTACCATAGTAGTTATACTAGTCAACATAGTTTTGTTTGTAATGACGAACTTATAAAATTGAATTTTATTATATTTAGTATACCAAAATTGAATTAAATTCATTAAAGATACCAACAATATGCACACAGACAAATCACTGAGCTCAGGGAAGAAAATAAGATTAAATACAGGACGGGTTTGAATTAAAAAACAGGAAAGATATTTATTAAGGGAGAGTTTATTCCGAGCTGGAGTCCGAATAGACAGAGTAGTTTATACATAGCGGAAGTATGAAGCTGTTTAAATATCAAGAATAATTTTCCAGATTGGTATCCCCAATAACAATAATTGTGTTCCCATGCGAGTTAAAGAATTGTTAACTTGCGTTTCTGTACACTTACTGTTTACAGGCTTCCATCTTTGTTGACATTACCGCCCTACTATTTCCTACTATTGATGTCCTCATCATTCCGGTCCAAGCTGACAGTAATATGCGTCGCCTCAGAAAGATATGATTAGTTAGGCAATTCAAACACCAGGCTTCCGACTTACTGGCCTGATGAATTAACAAATAAGCAAGGAAATGCTATGCACATAATAAAGTGCAGGAAAACCTGGTATATGTGAAGCAGGTTGAAAAGAGAGAGGGGGGAGACAGATAACGAAGCTAGTGTGAGAGACAGAGATATGAGAAAGATGTGTTGAAAGACATAAAAAAGTGATAACTTTTATATAATATAAATAAGATAATATAAGTGACAAAACATCTGTTCATAATCATAGTTCCTAATATTTTTTTATTAAAAAGTCGCTTGCACCCAATTAATTGCTGAAAAAGTTTTAAAAAAAAAATAAGCGTCCAGCAGGGAATCGAACCAACAGCTCCCGCTTATCAGGAAGAGACACTTACCACTGTGCTACTGAGGATATGATTGTGAATCAACAAAAGTATATGACATAGCCACGCTCATGTCCCGATGACGTCACATACGTTAAGTCACGTGACTAGACAAATCACGTGACCAGGACCACCCGGGGTTTCCGGGACCGGGAAAAATCACGTGATAGTTCAGCTCCGAATAGACAGAGTAGTTTATTCCGAGCTGGAGTCCGAATAGACACTTTCATTTATTAATTATTGGAGGAAGGTGCTATAATAATAACTATAATAAAGAGGTGGAATGAGTATATAAGAGAATTATATCGTGGAGAAAGGAAAGAATTAAATTAACAGAAGAAAGTAACTTAGAAGGTCCACCTATTCTAAAAGAAGTCACTGACGCTGTCAAACATGAAGAAAGGAAAAACAGCTGGGCTAGATGTAATGACAATAAAATTAGAAGTATTGGGAGAATTTGGAGTAAATATATTAACCAAAATGTTGAATGATTTTTACAGCAGTGAATATTTACCAAGTGATATGCTTAACTCTGTATTTATAGCTATACCAAAAAAAAAAAAAAAAACCAGGAGCAATTGAATGTGAAGATTTTCATACAAGTAACCTCATAAACCATGTCACTTGCTACTACTCAGAATTATAATTAGAACAAGAAACAAATAAAATAAAAATTCAAATTGATGAAGAACAGTATGGATTTGTGGAAGGGAAGGTTACAAATAATGCAGTGTATACATTACAAACACTAATAGAAAGATCAGTAGAAACACAGAAAGACATATATGGATTATAGTAATAATAACAAGGCATTTGATAAGTAAAACATGATGAACTAATTAAAACGTTGGAAGATATCAACATTGATGTGAAAGATCTCAGAATAATAAAAAATATTTACTGGAACCAAGTATCAGCAATTAAAGTGGGGAAAAAAGAGGGCAGTTATGAACAAATAAAGCTAGGAAAATGACAGGGATGTGTTTTGTCACCGGATCTCTTCTCCCTCTGTAGCGAAGTAATAATGAGAGAAACCACAGGGAAGCCAGAAATACTAAACGGAGGTTATAATATAAACAATATAAACTATGCAGATGACACAGTAATGGTGGCGGATAATGCAAAAGCGAGAAACGAGAAAAAGAGTGTTGAGGGGATACATAGAGCCTGTTCTTTTGTATGGATGTTCTTCTTCTTCTGTGTTCATCCGGTTTTTTTTCCGGATGTGATTGTGTTGTGCCTGTTTACAGCAGAGCTGCGTTCTTGCGCCGTTAGGCCGACACATCCGACTTCTGCGGGCATTTGTTGACCGGGTTAACCTTCCCGGTTGTATGGATGTGAAACTTGGACAATGAGCAGTCAAGCTGAAAAGCATCTGATGGCTGCAGAAATGTGGTTTCTGAGGAAAATGCAAAGAATACCATGGACAGACAGAAAAACCAATGACCAAGTACTACAGGAGACAAATGAACATCGTAGACTGATTAGAGAAATTAGACATAGACAGTCAAAATTTTTTGGACATGTTATGAGAAGAAATGGGTTGGAGAACTTAGTGACAACTGGCAAGATCGAGGGAAACAGACCAAGAGGAAGACCGAGAGGAAAATACCTGGATGGCTTGGCCACATGGCATGGACGAGACAGGAACACTGAGCTGATCCATGACACTGGTGATCGAGTGAAATGGCGAGTCATGACCGCCCACGCTTTCCGGCATGGCACATGATTGATTGATTGAATGCAAAAGATCTACAATTGTTGGACAGAGAGTGCAAAGAAAAGACTCTTCTCGAATATCAAGAAAACAGTAACAATGGTGATATCAAAGAAAATGGTGACACCAAAATGTGAAATGGAAATAGAAGGGAAAATTCTTAACCAAGTGGATAATTTTAAATACCTAGGGGCATTTATAACAGCAGATGGAATGTACACAACAGATATTAAGAACAGAATACGGCATTCAAAAGCTGCATTTTAGAACTGAAAAGCATCTTATGCGATAAGTCACTATCATTGAATGTAAGAAAGGGAGTGCTGAAGTGCTATATAGAACCTGATTTGCTGTATGGCAGTGAATCTTGGAATGTAAATGAACAAATTAGGAAGAACTTGGAGGCAACAGAGATGTGATTCCTGAGATGAATGTTTGCTAATTCCTTGGACTGCCACAGTAACTAATGATTGCTTGAAAGAAGCCAATGAAACTAGAACATTATATACAACAATAAGAAATAGACAAACAGCTTTCTTTGGTCATGTTATGAAAAGAGAGGCATTGGAGAACATCATGATGACTGGAAAGTTCATTTGGAAAAGAGGCAGAGGCAGACCAAGAGAAATGATGCTGGATAGACTGAGACAGTGGCATGGAGGAATATCATCAGCATGGTTGACCCAGAACACCAAATACTGAGATATGTGGAGAGACATAAACTTGATGATGATGATGATACCAAAATTGCATATAATTTTCAGCCAAGAATTTACATACACTTAATATTTTATTGAAGAATCCGAGAAATGGGAATCTCTCAGACACCTGACATTTCCTATGGTTAGCTTTTAATCTATTCAAATATAATAGAGTAGAACATTTCTTATCATAAGTCAAATTTTCAGAGTACAGTATAGGTATTTTAATATATTTTAAATTAGAATAATTATGTAGGATAGCTATGATGAAATGAAACTAAATTAGTCTGTATGTTAATAAATTGTGTGTAAAACACAAGTAAAAGCGATACATAACAAACAAAAAATGGTCTTATAAATACTAGTAAATCATGACCTCTTCCAATGGCCAGAGTCGTAGGTATGACCTCTAAAAATGTTTTGAAGCAAGAACCTGCTGTGGGTTTGTAATGTGATAGGGACATCACATTTTGTAGGCCTGAATGCACAGAGAAATAGGTAGGTGTCCAGTCTTTCCCTCACTTATTGAGACAATGAACCCTTGTCTGACCTCGCTCATATCATTATCAGTGCAGCATATAATATCCAACAGTGATTGGACACCTGCTTGCTGTTTCATTAACTCAAGTCGCTCTTCTCTGGCAAAACATCCCATTAAGCAGGCTGTGACCTTTATTTTATTTATTTTCAAAGGGTTAAGAATTGTATTTTCAAAGGGACCTCTCCACACAAGCTGGGTTTACAGAGTGAAAAAGGCAACATTGTGTCCCGTATATCTTTATTGCCTTTTTAGTATCAACAAAATTTGGTTATCATAGTTACTAGTGTGGTTGGAGCCGGCTCAGTGGCTAAGGGGTTACAGACGCAGTTCGTAATCTCGCATGCCACAGTCGAAACACAGCTGCAGGCGATTTGGCAGCAAGCTGCTTTGTGTTGGAGTTTTATATGAAATGGTATGGGTGCTGGTCATTCAGAAAGCAATGGCAAACTACTGAATGTAAATTTGCCCAGGAATCACGAACAGCCAAAAAATGCTGGGGTTGACTGCTATGTCCTGTAAAGGATATCAATTAAGAGAGAGTGTGGTTGGAGTATAATTTACACTGCATTAGTAATATAACAGGTATCTGATAGCTGATGTTACTAAGGAGATGTAAAATGCTATGACTTAATACATCATTTTATGAGGTGAAGTGATCAGTTTTAATTGTGCCATTTATTCTTCAGCTTGGAACAAAGTCATTTAATTGAAGCAGTTCTTTTACTTGTTTTGTGAACCTACTAACTACTTAAACACATGTATCCATTAACATATGATAGAATAGTTTATGATGTTACATATAACAGATATTGTAAAGATAAGTTGTATCTTTCCTTGTTATGTTTGGGTTGTAGGGGTACTTTACATTTGTTGTGTTGACACAGTTACACACAGACAAGGATGAAGGGAAGAAATGAGAGGATGAAGGGAAGGGATGAGAGAGACCGAGAGTCTCTTGAGGTGCCTAACTAAAACCAAGGAACATCTAAGACTGGGAATCAATTCTCATTTAGTTAGTTAGTTAGTTCGTCGCGGTTCCAACTTCACAGCAACGGGTCGTCCCCATATTAACAGGCAGTGTCTCACGATAAAGCTTAAAACAAATGTATATTTATTTCATGTGCTATTCTTGTTTTTAGCTCTTTCTGACCCAGACAGTTGCTACTTAAACAAATGCAATCCATAGGAGTTATAATTGAAAGCATAAAATTTTTGGGTTGAAGTGGTTAAAAAGACACTATGAGGTAAAGTTTAACAAATCAGACTCAGTTAGTTAAAGTAATAACTATCTGTGAAAGAAGGCTACAAGACAGTATATTATCTTTTGAGTGACAGAGACACATATGGCGAGCTGTTTGATACCAAAAGAGTATTTATTTTCTCAACATTTTTGAATAGGTGAATGGTGTAGACCACATTTTGGAAAATGGAAATATTACAGTGTCCACAATCACTCAGGGTGTGGGGGAACTCAACTTCGAAGAGGAGCCGGAAGAGAACCAGTTTTACATGAAAGACCTACCTAGTCATGCTTGCTCGTAAGTGTCTGTAGTCCTTTAATTCTCAGAATATGTGCTGGCCATCATCCCTGGCATTTGTATAGCAAACTCTGGCATCTAGTCACATAATGTCACACGTGTGCGCACACACGCATGCACGTACGCTCGCACACACAATAGCTGAGCTATTTAAGGATATGAAATCCATCTCCAAATGAATGGGATCTTTCAGTCAAATCTAGTTGTGGATGTTTTCTATAGGAAATGAGAGGGATATCTCTCACTCCGCCCCTTCTCTCTCTCTCTCTCTCTCTCTCTCTCTCTCTCTCTCTCTCTCTCTCTCTCTCTCTCTCTCTCTCTCTCTCTCTCTCTCTCTCTCTCTCTTTTATAGTGAATTGGATTCCTAGCTTTCTCTGACAAAGTTTAAAAAGAAAATGTTTTTGCAAAAAATAGATAAATAAAACTTCTATTAATCGTCACTGTCGGGACCAGGGCTGAGATGGATAACCGAATAGATGGATAACAAAAATCTCTTAATACTTAATGTACTTGATTTCACTGCGGGCTTGGGACAATAATGAAAATAAAATCCTTTAAAAGTACATACATATTGTATTTAATTTTACAAAACAGTCAATGTAAACTTCAATATAAGAGTAGTAATGTACAGAAATGTAATACTGTAAACCTACATTACTTTAAAATAATCTGTCATCTCCTTCTGTGTCTTTGAGGCTCGAGCTTTCTGTGCAGCAATGTTCCGTATCTTACCAGTCAAACCAGTTGATGCAGGTCCGCATGGCGGAATGAGTAAGAACATATGTTCTTAAACATCCGGCGTGCTGATGCCGAGGTAAGAGGCTCAACCCCTACATCGGACAGCTGGACTAAAATGTTGATTTGTCGTTCATTTGTCGTTCTTGACTTGGGGACGTAAATTACAAGTACCTCTGAAGTCAGAGTGGGTTCACCTGTTGGCGAGGGAAATAGGGAAAGCTAATCCACACGCAAAATTCAGTTTATCACTACTATAAATAGTGTGTATGGACTACGCTTGAATTCAAAGCGGGTGAGCTAAAAAAAAAAAAAAAGTTTATGCACTTTGATAACATTGTTTCTGCTTCTGGGTGGCTAGTTGTAGGTTTTTGGTTAAGAACTGATCCTTCATTGTCATAAATTTCTTCTTCTTCAATGGTAGTCACACTAGAAATAATTTCATTATCGTTCAAAATTTCTGGACCGGAAGTCGAAACAGTAACTTGCCATGGGTCTGTGATCTGATAGGGCCGTCACATTTTGTAGGCTTGGATGCACCGACAAATAGGTGGCCAGTCTTTTCCTCTATTGGCAGATAATGAACACAGCATCTATCCCTTATCTCCGACTGCACTCATTACGTTATCAACTCAGCCCCAACTGCACAATAGTATGTGTTAAATCTGGAAGAAATACTTTGGGCTCTTCACCGTTCAACAGAGTTCATGTACTGAAGTTCTTGTGTGATCCGAAGAAGTTTCTCATTATTATGTTAAAATAACACGTTTCTAATGTTCTATTCATTTCAGTATTTCATTATTGAGTAAATGTGATACAGTGATATCTTCTTTATGTTCTCTTTATTTCAGTGTTGTGTAAATATGATGCAGTGAGATCTTTCTTATGTTCTCTAAGCCAGTATTTCATGATTGTGTCAGAAATGATACAGTGTTGTATAGAAACCTTTTATATTATTTTGCACAGGTCAGCTTGGCCGAATTGGTAAGAACGCGTGTTCTTAAATATCAGTTGTGCTGATGCTGCGGTAAGCGGTTCATCGCTTGATGGCGAGGGACATTGTTAATAGGGAAAGCTAATACACACGCAAAATTCAGTCCATCACTACTATAAATAGTGTGTATGGACTACACTTGAGTTCAAAGCGAGCGAGGGCAAAAAAAAATATCATTTTGTTTTTGTATTAAATTATAGGTACTGTGGTATTCATGATCCAGCTTGTGTGGTCTACTGCAACTCAACCAAAAAGTGGTTTTGTAATGGAAGAGGCAATACTTCTGGCAGGTGATACATGTGTTTCATACTTTTTATACCTGGTAGCATAACTATCTGTTGATATAATTAGTCAGGGAAGGAGTGGATACATAAGATTGATAACACAGTTTGTACTTTCTATACCTAGTTGTATAAGTATCTATATTAAAATAATTGGAGATAAAGGGGGTATAAATGTGACAGGATCGACTTCAATAGGCCAGGTTTTATCACAGTTGGCTCCATCTATTTCTGCAGGGTGACCTGAAGAAAGCATCACACAAAGCATGAACTCCATAATTCAAGTGACGGCCCCTAGGAGTTTCTTATAAAAAAATGCACTCGTGACCTGAATGGGTCTGAAATTGAACCTTCGAAGTGTGAGGTATGCAGCTTAACCACTTTGTCATGCAGATCTCCAATATAATTGGAGAGGAAGTATGTGGATAAACAAACAGTCACCTGTGACATTGTAATTGCCTGTAATAGTACATAAAAGTCCAATTATCTGCAATAAAACATATTGAGGATATGGTGTTGGGCCCATATTTGCTATGGCTGCATGGCACACTTGAGTTAGTACGGTCTGTATTACACTGGCTACTTTTTGCATTCACAGAACTCTGTACCCCTTTGATGAGACATATCAGCCCCAGAGCTGTTCACATAAAATTTTTAATTATAGCCTTGGCAGCTAGTTATTTGGTCTGCTCTTTTCAATTTCCAACTGCTGAGGGGTTCTTTTTTTTTTTAATGCACTGAATGTACACACAGATCCTTCATATTTTTTTTTTGCTTCTGCTTGAAGTGTCTAGATAAACAGCAGGATCAGGGAGAAGTATACCACACTTTTCATATAAAAATAAAATTCTTAACAGTCCACACTAAATTGAACCATGTATGCATAAGTTAAGAGGCCGACATTGTACTCTTTAAAATAGTACCACCTCCAAATATAGTATGAAGTTAATACATTTTTATTATTTATGATCAATATTAGCAAATATAGCGTATAAACTAATAACAGTGTCATGTTTGTTGTCAGTCACATCATCAATCATTTGGTGAGAGCCAATACCAAGGAGGTGACCTTACACAAAGATGGCCCTCTCGGAGAAACTGTTCTCGAGTGCTACAACTGTGGCTGTCGAAATGTTTTTCTCTTGGGGTTTATCCCAGCCAAGGCAGAGTCTGTGGTTGTTCTGCTTTGTAGACACCCTTGTGCTAACCTGAGCAACTTTAAGGACATGAATTGGTGAGTATATTATTAATGTCACTTCATTGTTCAGTGATTTATCTCTTTGATTCCTGAGTTTTGTATAGGTTCAGTTATTAGTTTAGTCCTCATCATCATACTGAGTGCTGCCTGAACATGTACGTCATAGATATGATAGTTTTGACATACAGACATGCGCCGTTACTGAACAAAGTAGATGATAGCTACTCATAATATTGGTGGAGAATATTTCAAAATTTAGAACACCATTAGCCTAAATAAAACAGGTCATGGAACAAGATACTGCGCCACCATCAATCAAAATTTCTAATTACCAATTGAAAGTTGTCCATGAGTTCGTGTATTTCGGGTCGATAATATCAGATAATCTTTCCTTAGAGACAGAAATCGACAGATGCATTGGAAAGGCAGCCACAAAACTTTCTAACAGGCTAACTAAGAGAGTCTGGGAGAACAATAGAACAATAGTGATGTATGCAATATCCAGTCAACATAAAATGAGTTGCTTGATAAGGATGAATCAAGGCAATTTACATATTCATTCATTATTCAACATGTGATGAATAACTTGCTGCATTGTGACTTAACACTGCCTACTTTTAATTCTTGTTAAATGATGTCATGGGATAGGTGTACCTGGCAGCTTACAGTGTAATCCTCAGAAGGTACCTGGTCAAATCCCAGCATAGGACTGGACATTTTATAAGAGCCTTTAGTTTCTAATATCACATGTCCCTCTGGTCTCTTGGATAGTCAGATTGGACATCAAGTTCTCTTGGATCAGGGTAAAAAACAAAGGTCCTGTTTGTAAGTGGTACACATGAACAATCACATGACATCTGGATATTGTAAGGAGTAGGCTGCAGACCTGCTGGCCTGGCGAGATAGCTAGCCTACCCACGGGTAAATGGAGTCTGCAACCTTGGATGAAATCTGTTAGGGGAAGTAAACTTTACACAAATGCATTATGAAGTCCGGTACACTGACCCATAACTGGGTGTTGCTCTCCCCTTGAAATAGGAAAGAAGAAGAAATGATGTCAACTGGATGGTATCTACCATTTGTGGTTTTAAAGTCTGTTTTGCTGTTTGATGTAACAGGGACCCTGCCCAGTGGCAGCCACTGATAAATGACCGCTCGTTTCTGTCGTGGCTTGTCAAAGTTCCCAGTGAGCAAGAGCAGATGAGAGCTAGACAGATCACTGCTCAGCAGATAAACAAGTTGGAAGAATTGTGGAAGGTAAGTTTGAGTTACAATTTGGTGAAAATGTGATGAAATGTTTAAAAAATGGCATTGCAGTGGTGTGATTTACGTCACCAGTCAAAGAAATAACAAATCATGTTTTATCTGTTTATATGATAATTGAATAGGGTTATATGTTAGAATCTGTTAGGTGAATGTTTAAGTAAAGAATGTGTGCAAAATAACACTTTAATAGAAATGGTCTTTTGAAGACAAATTGAAAACTTGTCTTTTTGTGTTGAAACAATCACTGATGTCTTCCAGAAGGAATTTGGAGAGTAAGTTAAATAACTAAATCACCAGAGAATTCTGAGGGTATAAATCATAAGCATTTAATTGTGGTTGTTGGAGACACATCTTTCACTGTCTTTCTTTCCATAGGTAGTTTTACAAAGATTTAATTTAGTTCTTTCTCATAATTTTCCCTCACTGCCTCATGTTTGAGATCTTTAAAGTGTACTAATTTGCATGGTATCTATTTGCCTGATCACGTACATGCAGGTACAATATTTCATTAAAACTATTGCAGGTCAGCAAGGCCGAATGGATAAGAATGTGTTCTTAAACATCTGGTGTGCTGATGTCGAGATAAGGGGTTCAACCCCTACACCGGACAGTTGGACTAAAATGTTCTTGGCTTGGGGGCGTTAATTACAAGTACCTATGAAGTCGGAGTGGGTTCGCCTAATGGCGAGGGACACTGTTAATAGGTAAAGCTAATCCACATGCAAAATTAAGTCCAGCTCTACTAGAAGTGTGTATGGACTATGCTTGAATTCAAAGCGAGTGAGCGCAAACAAAAACCAAAAAAATGGAAAAAAATGAAAGAAAATCAATGTAGCCAGGAGTCCTTACCTCAGATTTACAATTTTCAGTTAAAACAAAAGTTAGTGGCATGATCTTTGCAAACCCTCACAATCATCCTGAGCATTTATTGATTGGGATTTACTAGGCTGTTTTACATTGCCATTGGATTTGCTTCCAAATTGACAGCGGCTCAACTCAATAGCAGTATAAGTGCTTTTTTGTTGCTACCATTTACCTAGACATATTAGGGGGAAAAAATAGAGGGGGGGGGGGGGTTAAGGAAGTATGGTGGTTAGTGGTCTTATTAACGTAGTGGTCTGTGGTTCAGTTCTCAATAGTGACAAGATTGGCTTCTTTTTCTGACTACTACAGCTCTATTGTCAACTCATACATAAAATAGGTATTGTGAGGAAGGGAACTGGTTACCACACTGTATTGTGTTGTGGCTTACAATATGTGTAGGCCTAGTATTGGAACTCTTCGCTGGCTGTTGAAGATGACTGAGCGCGTATGGGAATGCCCAGAGTGCAATGATGTCGGTTTGTAACTCACCTCATGTGTAGGTCTAATACTTCATTTGCCATATTATGGCATCATCTGCCATGAGGTTACTTTTAATTTACTTACTTGTACTTGTTTACTTGAAGGACAATCCAGATGCAAAACTGGAAGACCTGGAGAGAACTGGCTTGGACGAGGAACCCACACAGGTGCAGCTCAGGTGGGTAGTGTCATTTATCATAGGTGTCAATTTGGCTGTAGTCTTTTTCTTGACGTTTGGAAGTTCAGGACACATCAAGAAAAAAATTACCAGCAGTTTCTTAAGTGTTGGAAATGAAACATTTGGTAAACATGAAGTGGAGGTTAGCTTTACAAAATTACACTACCAAAAGAAAAACCAAAATAAATTTTTAAAAATAAACCAGGTGTTGCTGTGACAAGGCTTTCATCAGCAAACAAGAAGAAATAAAACCACACAACACATAAGACATGGAAATCAGGCTAAAATAAAGACGCAACTTGTCAAGAGGGGTGGGCAGGTACTGTCCTGCCTGAGAAGAGGGAGGTAAGAAATGAAGGTACTTTTCTGTTAATTCACCCCAAACGGAATCCCAGTGTATGACATCACATCCAGGGTTTCCCTGTGTTGCGCTGTATCTCGATGTGCAATGTTCTATGCGGCGGTGGTGCCGCTATTCTTGCGGTGGTGGCCAGAATCGAACAATGTCCGCAAGAATGGTGTTAAACATATCGAGACCAGCGCATTTAGTCTGTCGACGCAGCCACATGAATTCGCACATGTAGGACTCTAGTAGATGCCTGTGTGTCTGTTTTCCATTCTGCCTCTTGTTTCTCTCCTTGGCCGTTCTCCGCATGTGATCGATGCATTGAGTATGTGCACCGATGGTAGGGTCGACATCCCCAACTGTAACTGGCAAAATGGAAATGCTTGTCAACTCTTGAGACCAGCAGTATATGAAAAGAATGATCTGTCTGTAGGGGAGATGCGAGGGCCTTACAGCCATGTGGCCTTGTCTCAGCGGGATGTCCTGCCGACATACATGGTGATTGTCGTCGGCATATCTCCATCTGTCCTGACGCTCAGTCAGCGATAGCACCATGACATGATTATGAGAACAGCGTCTAGCAGAATGTAAGATGCCATGATGCTGCAGAAAAGCAACGCTACTCTGCTTGTCGTGGACAGCAGCAGCTGCTGCCAGTTCCCAGAAAACTCATGATGATGAGAGAGAGAGAGAGAGAGACTGCCACATGCCACACACACGTCACACACATCACACACACAGTCACACACACACACCAGTCACACAGAAACTTTGCCAAAGCCAAAGAAACACTGGGGGGGGGGGGGCAATTGAAACGCACTGACATGCACTATACCAGAGGAGATCACAGTCAGTGCTAAATATAGCTGGTGACATTTGTTTGGGGTGAATTAACAGAAAAGTACCGAAATGAATACCATTCAATGAAAAGTGTGGGAAATTGAGAGGAAATGAGTAACCTTTGGTAACTTCCTTTTAACCCTTTACAGGTCACAGCGGCCAATTCCGGCCGATGCCATAAAACGAGCGTAGCGTCCGATTCCGGCCGATACTATTATGCATTGTAAAAACGCGATCTCTCGCCTTTCCGACACTTCCGACGGCTACTTTCACTTTTGCCGACAGCTTGACAACATGGCCGCCATTTGTAAACGCGAGAGTATGAATTTGAACGGACTTTTACGGACAATTTTTGATAGTTTTCGGGATTTTTACGCTGTTTTTCAAAATGGATTTCGGCGATTCTTCAAGTGATAGCTGAGATTTCGCTAGGTTCAATTTAAATGACATTAAAGGGCACGAAGTTGACTATTAATCGGAGCTAGATATCAGTGCAAAGCGTTACTTTGCATTAGCAGTCTGAGTCGGACTTTAAAGAAAGTGATTATGATTCTGAAAATGTGTTTGTAAATTGCCGTATAGATGACGGAAAATCACAAGCAACATGCCGTATTTCGTAAATATTTGTGTTCATGTATGGATTACCGACAACAATCACATGAGTAACATATTCTGCATGCTTTTCCCTTCATTGTGTTGTTTATTTAACTAAAATCGGTTGACTAACACCTTATTTGTGATGTTTTTACTAACGCGACCCAAAATTTTACCGAACCTGAAAAAATCTTGCCCGTTCAGGGCTAGAAAATGGACAAGCGTCTGCCCTGTAAAGGGTTAACTCATTTTTAGTTTGTTGATAAAGAATTGATTTGAAATGTTCAATTAATTTGTATCACTTTAAAAAAAAAATCAGATTGCTTGTTCACATTTTGTTCATTAATTTTTCATGAGTATGATCACACCCACTTTAAAGAACCTCTTTGTATATGCGGTCTATAATCTATTCAAGTTACTTACTTAAAAGAATATAGAAGCATTTTTGCAATGCTGCTTTGTAAAGTGAATGTCATTTGAAAGATTTGTAATAATAGGTCATCAGATTGCTCTTTGAATGTAAGGATAAATTAGTAGGATTTTCATTCACAACCTCGGATGGTGTGACGTCAGTATAATTCTGTTTCTCAGATATGATGATGCCTACCAGTATCAGAATATTTTTGGTCCCCTCGTGAAATTGGAAGCAGATTATGACAAGCGACTTAAAGAATCACAGACACAGGACAATATTGTTGTCCGTTGGGACACTGGCCTTAACAAGAAGCGAATTGCCTACTTTTGTTTGCCAAAGGCAAATGATGGTAAGTAAGTTGTAATTGAGAAATTATGAAGTGTTTTTTTAATGGTCTTTATTCTCGCATATCTGCCAGTCTGAAGATGGGGAAGAAGAAAAATATGTTGTATTTCATGGAAACAAAAATAATCGAATACAGTGGTTCTAGAAAAATGATGTTATATTCCCACCATTGTCTACCTCTTGCTCACTTCCCTTCAACCTTACCCTGCAGTCTGATTTGTTTAAGAGAGTTATGTCTTAATGTAGCCAAAATATTTCACTTGCCTCTTTTTTATTTCTTTCATAAACTCTTTTTTCATTCCCAGTTTTTTTTAGAACTTCTGTATTTAATTGTTTTTGTTTCCATACATTACAGCATATTCTTCTGTATATCCAAATCTCCAGGGTATCTGGGTGACTTTCTAATTATATTTATATGTGTGAAACCACACAAATATTCTTCAGGCAGTTACATTTTATTTCTGTGCAGATCATTGCTTTTTAAACCTCTGATTCCACCCCTGACCTCCAGTTGGAGACCTTGTTGTTGTATCTGTTTAGTAAAGTTAACTGAAGACAATAATTTTCTTCAGAAGTGCACAGACAAATTGTACCTAGTAACATGCTTAGTTGTATCCTTTTACTTAGCAGGACTCTGTGATTGTGACACTCTATCATTTTAGGAAGTTTACTGACATGAGATCTTTCTCATTTTCCTCTTTGTGAAATACTTCACTATGCAATAAGGGCTGTAGTATTATAAGCTCCTGTTGTAGACATTATTTTTAAGGCAAAAGGAAGCAGATGGACGAAGGGTTTGTATATCAGTAATATGAAGACCATTCTCATTCCTGTTGTAGCTAAGTGTTATCTGTCTGAGGGAAAATAAAACTTTGCCTGTACACCTTGCAATAATGACCAGGTCATGCTGTCTTTAATTCTCAGATCTTTTAATCCTTTTAGTGGACATCAGCAGTTTTACAGAAGTGTTGAATTGAGTTATTTTGAGTCAAGAACTGAAATCACAGCACTCAGGACATTCCCACATGCTCTCTATCCTAAATTTTAACAGCCAATGAAGAGTCCCATTACAAATGGTTCTAGTACCAGTCTGATCCCGCAGAAGTCAGATGTGTCGGCCTAACGGCGCAAGAACGCAGCTCTGCTGTAAACAGGCACAATGCAATCACATCCGGAAAAAAAACTCCGGATGAACGAAGAAGAAGTACCAGTCTGATTATGTGTCTTTCTGGCCTTTCTTTCGGCCAGATCCTCCTCCTTCAGCACTATGCTCTCCAGGCCGGGATGATCTGTCTGTTCTTCCACACTGCATACAATCCTAAAGGAGCCCGACCACATTCGCCTTATCATACACCACTGTTGACAGTGAAATGCTAAAACCAGAGAAGGAAACATGGCCAGCCTAGAGTTGATTCCAGCCAGTATGTATCTGCTGTGATGAATCATGCCTAGTTACATCCTTTTAATGCTTGCCCACGGATGTGCAGTTCCAGTACTGGCCTTGCCCACCCGTCTGAGTTTGGAATGGGGAAGAAGGACTCTTTAACACATTCCTCATAGAAGTGATACTTTGGTACCAGGCTAACTTAATTCCCATAGATGCAATCCCTTTTTTGGACTCAGTTGACCTGAATTTGAATGCATCGGATTCCCAGGAATGCTACCTGGTCAAAAAAGCACGCTATAGTCGGATGTGTTGGCCTATGGGTTTCGGCCCAAGGGCGCATAACAGACACCGCAATCACATCTGAAAAAACACTCCGGATGAACGAAAAGAAGAAGAAGAAGAATGCATCGGATTTAAGAATTAAAACTTATTCTTCCATAGTACTCAGAACCAACCAACGAACAAACCAAGATCATAAGGATAGCTTGTTTTTTTGTTTTTTTTTGCATTGAATATAACATGATAGTGACATTAAATGAAACATCCACAGAAATGAAACTGATGCATGGTGATGAGCTCAAACTTCGTTACATTGGCGAACTTCAGAAACCATGGTCTGGTGTTGGCCATGTTATCAAGATTCCTGACAGTATCCTTTTGCTTCATAATTTGATGTTGTTATGTTATATTTAAATAGTATTTGTACATTGGAGATAGTTATACTGTCTGACAATGATGTATTCTAGAGTATGCAACATCCTTGATGTTTTCTAATTTGTCAGCAGTTCTATCTGCTGTCTAATGCTTTACTTTTGTTTCTCATTTGGTTATGCTACCATCTCTAACAGTCTGTCTTTATAAGAGTCATTTTATAAGACAAGTATTTTATTTTATTTTTGTCTTTTTGTTCGCATCGCTTTGAAATCAAGTTTAGTCCATACAGGTTCTACTACTTCTAGTGCACTGGACTGATTTTTGTGTGTGGATTAGCTTTCCCTATTACCAATGTCCCTCGCCATCAGAGAACCCACTCCGACTTCAGAGGTACTTGTAATTTATGTCCCCAAATCAAGGACGAGAAGTCAACATTTTAGTCCAACTGACTGTTGAACCTGCAGTCTTGGCATCAACACACTGGATGTTTAAGAACAAGCGCCCTTCTCCATTCGGCCATGCTAACCTCCCTAATAAAAGTATTAAAACAATGACAATTTTCATACTTTGGGACTCACTGAATGTTTTTTGGGGGGCGCTAGCTCACTTTGAACTCGAGCATGTTGGATTAGCTTTCCCTGTCAACAGTGTCCCTCATCATCAGGCGAACCCACTCCGACTTCAGAGGTACTTGTAATTTATGTCAAGGACGACAGGTCATCACTTTAGTCCAACTGTCTGGTGTAGGGGTTGAACCCCTTATCTCAGCATCAGCACACCGGATGTTTAAGAACACACGTTCTTAACCATTCGGCCATGCTGACCTGCACCCACTGAATGTATTTGTGCTTGTTTGCCAGTCATAAGCAGGCCTACACAGGGCTTAACACGAGTTTATTGCTCCATTAAGGGGATAAAAGGCAGGGGAATCAAGGAGGGACCAAAGCTAATATTTTAAGAATTCAATTCTGTATTATCAGTTGAGGTGTATTATGTCTCATATTAACTGGCTTCCATTTTCTTTCTTTGATTTCAGTTTGTGCTTTAAGTATTTACTGTTTATTATAAATACTTTCTTCTGACATCTCTACACAACTGTTTGTATAATTTGGGCATCCATTGTATATACAGACAGTGCTGTGTAATGTGATTATTGTGACACTATAACCCTTAATGACAACTCAAGACCACAGTGATGAGATTGCCTATTGAGCTTGAAGACTAATGCTGGCGTCCCAGAGACCTGTACACACAACTTTGTTGTAGACTTTGTGTGGAAGTCAACTTCTTTTGACAGGTATGTTATCCGATGCTTTTGCCTTTTGTTACTGAGCATTCATGATCTCCTTTTCACCTCATGAACTGAGGTACCAAAGCTGCTCATTAATTTATGTACAGCCTCTTCCCTCTGGGCATGGGGTGGGAGTTTGTTGACAGTGAAGCCTTGAAGCCTATAGATGACACATGACCAGCCTAGTAACTGATCAAATACATCTCTTTGTGGATGTGAAGCTCCTCTACCTGTCTTGCATAGTCAGTTTTCTGAGCTAAGATTGGGAGTTAGCTGGTGCACTCTGGATAACTATGCCATGGATTTTACCAGACTTTACCAGCTCTGTTATAGAAACTACTATTGGTACTTTTACATTTTTTGACACTAACATGATCAGTATCATGTTAACCATTACATTCATGAATGCTTACGAAACTTGTTGATCTGTTAGGAAATTCTCTTCTTTGCTTGGGACTATTTATATTGCCAATGCATTGATAAGCCATTAAAATAGATAAAGCATTGTACTGCTATAATATCTAGACCTAATTGCTCAGACATACCATGGGATAAAGTTTCATAGTAACATATTGTAATGATTAGATTGGGACTATTTATCTTATCAAAAGCATTGATAAGCCATTAGTACCAACTGTGTTATGTCATACACAAACTACTGTGCTAACTCACCAGAGTAGTTGCTGTGGCTGAGATAATAGTTATATTGGCATGAGGAAGTACATGATACAATTACTGATTTGTAGTAAACTTCTATTAAAAGTTGTGGTGAAAACATTAACAGATAGCATCACCTTGCCATTTGTATGATAGGCTTCAGTGGTAAATGGTGATCAAAACACAGACTATTACTATTTTTCAGGATGCAGTCGGCCCTGAAGACCTTTGCTGTTGACGAGACTTCAGTGTGGGGTTATATCTATCACAAGCTACTTGGTCATGAAGTTGAGGACATCACACTTAAGTGTACCCTCCCTAAAAGATTCTCTGCACCTGGCCTTCCAGAGTTAAACCATTCCCAAGTGTACGCGGTGAAAACAGTCCTGCAGAGACCCCTGAGCCTCATTCAGGTTGTCATTTTAACAAAATAACAATGCTTGATTCACTTGCTCTTAGTTTGGTTTACTGTCATACCTTCATCGTTATTTAACGTATTTAGTGTCATATCTTCATAGTCATTGATTGTAATATATTGTTATGCCTCACAACCATTGTAGCATATTTAGTGTTATACCTTCATAGCTGTTGATTATAACATATTTAGTGTTATACCTTCACAACCATTGAAAAAAAAAGTTGCTTAAAAGTCAACAGGGTCGACTCCATTGCACCGGGTTTTATCCCGTATAACTTAGTCCCTTTCCGCAGCACGGAAAGCATTGCACCAAGCACGAACTCTGTAGCTCCAGTGACGACCCTTAGGAGTCTCCGAAAAAATGCACTCATGAACCGAAGGACGCGAACCTACAACCTTCGGAGCCCGAGTTGGATGGGTTAACCACTTTACCGTGGAGACTACCTTCACAACCACTGTAACATATTTAGTGTTATGCATTCACAGCCGTTGTAACATCTTGTGTTATACTTCCCCTGCCATTGTAGTAGTATTTAGTATATTTAGATGTTGTTCCTTCTAAACACTGTAGTATTTGTTGTCATACAACATGTGCTGATTTGATTTGTTGTTTGCATGAAATTGTCATTAGATTTTAATGACATTAAACGCAAATTTCTCATTACTTAATACCCAGGGTCCACCTGGCACTGGCAAGACAGTGACTTCAGCTACTGTTGTTTACCACATGGTCAAGCAGAACAATGGACCTGTGCTGGTGTGTGCTCCATCCAACATTGCTGTAGACCAGCTGACAGAGAAGATACACAAGACTGGCCTCAAGGCAAGCTACTTTGTTTGTTTTGTATCTTGTTTTCCTGGCTGTAATTAACTACTTTTTTGTTATCTCGGTCCTGCCGAGTTATCTACTCTAGACAACATAGTGCCATTCTTATGCACATGCGGTGCAGGTCCTCTTCAGCAGTTGCAGGGACCCATGGAGTAGAGTTTGAAACTGTTGGAGAAGGCTGTAGTAACTTTTCTCTTATGTTTTATAGTACAGGGCATTTGAAGAAGATGTAATTGATGAATTCATTAGGGTGCAAACCGTGTCTGCAAAGGGGTGCATGTATTGATACAGTTTAGATGGTTGTTGATTCTAGCATTACCTGTTCAAAACTGAAAAGAATTAGGGTCTTTATGTTTCGTCTAAGGTCATTGACATTGTCATTGACAGTTTGTTGGGGCATTTAATTAAATAGAGCTAGTTACTGTAAAATTTAAGTAATCTAAATGACATGCCAGTAAGACATTTAGGGGACATGGGAGTCAAACCCACATTGTCATTGATTGCACATAACAAGTGGTGGTGATAGGGTCAGTATGACGTGTATTATCTTCCCTGTATCAGAGAAATCCCAGGTGCCCATTTTACGAGGCTGGATCAACCCCTGGTTGGTTGGGGTTGGTCCTATAACTACTGGGGATTAACTCTTAGACCACTGTGTTGATATATCATGCACCAACCACTGTGCCAACACACATTTGCTTTGGCTGAGATAATAGTTATATTGGCATGATCAGGTATGAGATAATAATGCATAGTAATATTGCTGATTTGTATTCAACTTCTTGGAGGGTGATAATAATAGTGGTAGTGGAAACAGCTTACAATTTAAAGTGGTATTATCTTGTCATTGCCTATATTAGCAATAGCATACCTTGTAATGATAACGTCGAAGGTCATGTGGACATTCAACCAGTCTCGCTCTGTTTGCTTATGCTGGTCATCATTGTTAGAAACAGACTCAGTTCCTCTGCACTACTGACCAAATTGAGCAGACTTGGGATTAATATCTCTTCTTGTGAGAATTAATAGAAAAAGTCTGCATATAGTCAAGCGTCAGCCTAGTTTGGGCTCATTGAAAATATCATTTATTATTAGCTGAACATGGTATCCCAAGAAGTAGGATATAGGTACTTAGCTATCTAGTGAGAATTTAAGAGGAAGCAACTAGACAGACAGATTACTCCACAACTCTTCTAGTTAAACAATTGTGTTTGGCTAACCTCCACCAGATGTACGTTAAGAGTATTCTATGGGATAAAGTATCCAGTTCCATGCCAAACCTCCTTAGTCACCTCTTATGTTATGCATGGGTTACAGTGTTACTATTCTTTTCTTCCCTGAAAATTTCCGGTAACACACAGGGACTGTAGTACTTTGCATCTCTACAAAATGTTAACATGCTTATGATTTGAAGCATCCTTACAAATATTAATTATTTTAAGTAATTGTTTTTTTTCAGTGCTGAAAGCATGGCTGTTGACATTGTAATTTGGCAGCGATGTAACCATGTGTTTCGTTTTAAATAGATAGCTCATGAAATGACATATTGAATTTACAGGTTGTTCGACTGTGTGCTAAGTCAAGAGAAGCCATAGACTCCCCTGTGTCATTCCTGGCTATGCATAACCAGACGAGGAGCATGGATATGTGAGTCCATTGTTTCAGTCAGCGTTTTATTAAAGTTATCAAGTATTATATTTAGTAATGATCATTTAGGGAACGGAGTGGGTAAGAGTGCAGAGCTGCTTCTAACTAGAGCAGACCTAGCTCGATTCATGATGTGGATTTTTACAAAATACATCACATGTTGGTATATTCAGTTTGATTATGGACCAGATGTCTACCCCTCTTGAACAAGGGCGGACATCTTGGAGGACCCTGTGTGATCTTTGCACACGTTAAAAACTTGTTCTACATGTGGAAATAGAAAAGAGCCCATACTAAATTTCCAGATGAGGAAACTATCCATGAAAGAATATTTATAGCATGTATGATTCTGGTAATTACACATTGGATTCTTGCTGGTGATATGTATACTGTGCATCATAAACTGTTTGTATACTAACTGGACCACTTTAAAGATCAGGGTTTTGAACTTAAATGTTACAGGAAAATCCTTTAGAATATCGTGGATTAAGAAGAAGAAAAATACTGACATCTTATAGAATCTGGGCGTTGAAGAAAGATGGCTCAGAAATTGAATCATTCTTGGAAACTAAGATACTTTGGCCATATTAAACATCACTGGCTTATACAGAACAATAATGGAAGGCATGGTTCCTGAAAGAAGAGATAGACTTGATGAACACGACGGTGGACACAGTACATTAAATATACCTTTGGCATGAAAATGCATGAAGTAGATGGAACTGGCTAAAGAATGAGACTCCTGTCAAATGAGCCGTGATGAGATCAGTATTCTGCAAAAGATCTACTACGTGATGACAGGATGAGATGAAGCTTTGTAAAATATAATATTTTATTGAATATTAGCACTTGGTGAAATTATGGAATTCTAATTGGTATTTTGCTACATGTATATATTGTGCAAAATACTTCAATGTGTTGTAGCTTTTAAAACAAAATCATATCCGAAAGGTAGTAGCTATAATAATTTGTTCCAAATTTCATTTGTGGTTCACAGTGTTCCAGATCTGAACAAGCTGCAGCAGTTAAAAGATGAAACAGGGGAGTTGTCATCAGGCGATGAGAAACGTTACCGGTCACTTAAAAAGCAATGTGAAAAGGAACTTTTACAGGTAATCAATTTTATTTTGAAAATAATTTTTAGTGAACAGAATTAGAAGTATTTTAAAATGAGCAATAAGGTAAATCTTATAACATGTATGTATGAATGATTAGACAAAGGTAAAGGCCCTTGTATAAAATAAGCAGCCTGAGGACAAAGCAGCTGTGATAGAAACATTTCAAAGAGACACTGTCAGTTTGGTTAGTTAGTTTTAGACAGTGGCTTCCATGTCAAACTATTTTCATTTTCATTCTAAACCAATGAATTAAAAAAGGGGGGTGGGTGTCACTGAGGGGTTTCAGCGCCTGCCTCATGTTCTGAAGTTGTTGGTATCAAAACAATGTATTCTCTTAGTGAATTTAATAAACACAGAAGTCATAAACAATATGTTGCATGATTTATTGCCTGGCATATTTGTTTGTATCTTGTCAAGTGCATGCTTCATATGAAATCTCGAATAATACTTAAACTAAAATAATTAAAACACATAGTCACAGGCATTTTTCGAATGTGGAACATCTGTTATCCGCACGGTAATTTTAAATTTAACACAAACTCTTTCTGATTGCACAAAGCCGAATGGAAGTGCATAATTGCTAATGCCTCACTATATTTAAGCAATCATTTATTGTTCGTCGTTAGTATAGGGTTTTGACATTTTTCCAAGAATCATTGATATCTAATGATATCAGACATCTGCCTGGCTCTTGGGTTGTTAGATTGGATACCTAGCCTCGTCAGATATGAGGTGCAAGTTGTACATGTTAAAAATCCCAGAGAATGTGCGCATCGTAAAGAGTAGGCTGTAAGGCCACTTTCGTAGTAAAATTATTCAAAAGAAAAACCTACCCACAAGTAGGTAGGTCCGGTCCTGTCAACTTAGATAGGATATATCTAGAGAAAGTAAACCAAAGTCAGATACACTGACCTCTGAGATACATAACCAGGTGTAATGCATTCCCCTCAAAAGAGGTAGGAAGCAGCAGAAGACAATGGGGAAACATTGAGAACAAAGAAACAGACTGAATTACCCACTGAATACTGGAAGTTGAGAGTATAGGAGCCTAGTGAAACTGTTGAACAATTAAAGATGAGATCTTTCATTATGTGTGTTTGTTTAGTGTGGATTTCATGACTGTAACTTTGAGATAACATTCTAAATGCCATTGAATCTTCAAAACATCTATCCAGTCTTCTATTTATTATTCTCCCTCTTATAGATGGCGACTTTTTCTCCACATTTGCTGTCAAGTGTTTTTGTCAAATGTAATGCCTGGATGTAATGTGTGGTATACTCTTGGTAGAATCAGTCCATATGATTGTCTCTAACACCTGAGCTTCTTTACTTGCTGGCACAACATGGTCGCTAAATAGGTTTCAATCTCAGAAAATATTTAAACCACTTTAATTATTGTCTCTTCAGATTCAATTCACATAGTAGTGTGCATGATATTTCTGTCATCATTGCTGATTCTGTTGTTGTTTTTTTTCTTCAAGGGAAGCTGACATCTTTTCTGTAGCATTTTATAAACTGTGAACAAATACTTGTCATCTTCTTTTTCTTCTGCCTATCATCTGCCATTTCTTCTACCTTTCATCTGCCATTGGAGCATTAGGCTATCAACCAACTCAAGACAAACCCTTTGTAGACTTGTTTGTGATTGGCTGGATTTAGCAGTTAGTTTTCCATGAGATGAAGTATCCAGTCTCACACAGACCCTCTTTAGTCACCTCCTTTTATGACATGCATGGTAGGTTACAAAGTTACTATTCTTTGCTCCACGTATGGACCTCCACAGCAACTGAGTGGTATGCCTATGTAGTATTTTTTATTAACTAAGCGATATGTTGATATGTCCTTCAAACTGATATAAAAATACAATTTAAATTTATGAGAAAACACTGCCTTACCATTTATGTTGTGGTTTTTATTGGGTCATTTTAGGCTGCAGATGTGATTTGCTGTACCTGTGTTGGTGCAGGTGACCCACGATTGGCCAAGCTACAATTCAGTTCGGTTCTTATAGATGAGAGCACCCAGGCTACTGAACCAGAGTGTATGATACCAGTCATCTTAGGGTGCAGACAGGTCAGTGTGAAACATTGTTCCATCGCTGGACATTTGTTTTAAGCTAGACTGTCATTTTAAACTAGTACCACAGCTTTACAAGGTGTGGACTGCTCCTGGCCCTGCAGCCAGTAGGATTAGGATCAGTTAGTCTCTCTCAGGTGGGGTTCAACTTCACCTCCCTGTGGTGTAGACTAAGAACCCATGAGGTCATGGCCAATGAACTCTGGTACGCCAGGAGGAATCTTTCCTTGGTCAGATCTTTCTGTCCTAAACCTGCGACTGGCCTAGCAAGCCAGCACAGGATTTTTCCTACTGCTCAAAGAAAGAAGCAAGACCCGGCAATTTTATTGGACAATAAGTCAGATCAGCAATGACAAAAAAAATAGGCACACTGAACATCTGCGGTTTTAACAGTGAAGAACTCGTAGAAACAATGGCATAAAGGAAAATTGGACGTGTGCGAATAACGGGCACCAGGATGCAAGGGGATCCACCAGCAATGATGTATAAACCAAATGGAACCAGGAGAAGAGGCTGACCATGTAATTGGTGGACAGAGGGAATAATGAGTCCATGGTAATCAGGATATTTGAAGCCCATAAACAAGTACTGTCTCGCTGTTTATGCTTCATCTCAACACCGCAAGGTATAAGAGGAACAAGATGAGACCACAGCTTTATTTTTACATAAATATCACAGCTGGACAGCCATTTTAAACTAGTACTATACCTGGACAAGAGCTACTGTAGTACAGTGGCTAGCATGCTTGCTGGCCAGCACAGTACTCATGCGTTTTAATTCTATCAGGGAGTTAAACAATCGACCCGGGTGACAGGTCAACCTGGCTTAAATGTGTGCCAGGAAATGTTCTGTGATACTGACCACATCACCCATAGAGAACCAGTTGGTCTTACAAATATGGGCTAGCACCATATACCCAGTACCCCTCAAGGATTGGAAGAGGGCCCATTATTTATTACTTATTTGGACAGTCATTTTTAACCAGTACCTCAGCTATTACTACAGCTGGACGGTAGTTTTACATTACTACCACAGCTTCTTCTTCTAGCTTCATTATTGTTCATTTCTGTCTCATAAACGTGTGTTTTTAGGACTCCATCTGCTGTTGATTTTTGCCCTGTGAGTTTGAGAGAAAGGACTTTCTTGTTACACTTCTTTTGCCGTGTGTCCCTCATTGGATCTTAGGCCCTCAACCAACTCTCGCCGAGCTGTCCTGTCTTTTGCTATCCCCTGCAGCTCTGCCCATGTTCTTCTCAGCCTTTAATTCTATTCTCCATATGTACTTGGGTCTCCCATTATATCATTGCCATGTGGGTCCAGTCAAGTTAGTTAGTTGGTTGGTTGGTTAGTTAGTCGAGGATCCAACTTCACAGTAACGGGTCGTCCCCATTATGCTCCGTTCCTGTGCCAGTAAATATCACACAAAATGCTCCCCACTGTCCAATGTGAAAAGTGGAATAGGCAGGAGTCTCGGCAATCCAACAGCCCGCACAGGTACACTGTGCATAATGCCGCCGCCAGAATGCCAACACAAAATTAATCCACGAAAACCACAGTTCATCGTCGATGGACTCGGCAGTCACCAGAAAGACCTCATTGACCCGGGTTTTCTCACATGGCTCGGTCTTTCACCGCAGGGCGACCCGCCGAAAGTGTCGCATAAAGCACGAACTCCGCAGCTTCAGCGCTGACTCCCGGGAGTCTCCTGAAAAATGCACCGTGAACCGAAAAGGCAAATTAGTCTATTCAGCAACAGCCAGTAGCCATTGTTCCGAACATGCAGGTCACTGTTCAGGACAGATGTAAAAGCATTCCCCGCGAATTTCACAGCTCAGTGTCGCCCACGCACTCACTCAGTAGCAGGGCGATAGAACCATGTACTACCAGTCCAACATGAGGAAAATGCGATTGCAAACCGTAGCTGCAAGCATAAACACGCCACAGGCCTAAATGGTTGAACGCCTAACCGCCATATTGGCGACAGGAAGTGAGTCAAGGGAGTGTCTAGTTATAATATCAGGTTTTCTCAATGTGTGTTCTGTCCAGTGCCAGCATGTTTTCCTCATCTCTTGATTCATTAGAATTTTTTAAGTTTTCTCCATGAGCTCTACATTGATGATAACATTCTGGCATACCATGTTAATCTCACTATTCTGTGCAGGCACCAATTAATAAATGTTTGTAGTTTATTAGTAATTCTTTTAGTCTTTTTTCCTTGCATGTTTCTGATCCATGTAGTAGTAGTACTCATGTAAAATTGGAGTTAGATATACAATGTTATTACTTGCAGCTGATCCTGGTGGGGGATCATTGCCAGCTGGGCCCTGTTGTCATGTGTAAGAAAGCTGCCCGTGCCGGCCTGTCCCAGTCCCTCTTTGAACGTTTGGTTGTGCTCGGGATTCGTCCAATCAGGCTGCAAGTTCAATACCGCATGCATCCAGCTCTGAGCAGCTTCCCTTCGAATATCTTCTATGAGGGTTCACTTCAAAATGGAGTAACTGCAGGTAATGCTTAATGTCTCTCTTGTTTTCTTCCCCTCTCTCTCTCTCTCTCCCACTCTCTCTCTCTCTCCCACTCTCTCTCCTTCTCTCTCTATCTCACACAGACAGACAGATTTAATCATTCATACTTATAGTTATAAACAAAAGTCCTTGTCTATCAAGCCTGTGTCCTTAGTACTCTTCTCTATGGCAGTGAAACCTGGACAACTTACTCACACCAAGAGAACAATTTAAACAGCTTTCATATGCGGTGTCTGCGAAGAATTCTTGGTATTAAGTGGCAAGACAAAATCACAAATACTGAAGTATTGGAAAGATCAGGTTGTGTGACAGTTTATTCCATGCTCAGTCTTCGTAGACTTAGATGGATAGGACATCTTAGGAGGATGGATGATGGTAGAATACCAAAGGATATCTTTTTTGGTGAATTACAGATGGGTAAGAGATCTCAGGGTCGGCCTCTACTACGATACAAAGATGTGTGTAAGCGGGACATGATTGATACAGGCATTGATAATGCACATTGGGAGCAAGTCGCCGCTGAACGTGTTGCGTGGAGGGCAAATATCAGAAATGGAATAAAGTCAAAGGAGAAAATTATTGCAGAAAAGTCACACACCAAGCGTTTGAGACGTAAGATGATGCATGATGGTGGAAATGACCACGTGTTCACATGCACCCACTGTGAACGGACATTTACAGCGCAAATTGGCCTTATCAGTCACACTCGCTACCGCCATAGTTAAAAGTTATTATGCCTTTTTAGAGCACAAACTATCGTCTGTCAAGACGGCAAGGTGCCAATGATGACTTATAGTTCTATTGTCTTACTTTGTTTCACATTACATTATCTCAAACTGGTGTCGTTAGCTGCTAAACGCTAAGGCATTTACTGAGGAGGGGATCTGAGCACTTATGAATTGATTGGTTTGATGTGCAGTGAGGATAATCTGGTACTAACTAACTAACTAACTAACATTATCTCTCAAGTCTTTCTCATTGACACTCTTTCTCAGCCTGTCTGTCTGTTTCTCTCTCCCTTAATCAAGTCAAATCACTCACACAGTCCCTCTCATTAAGTTACTTTGCAGTTCAGACCCTAGCTTCTCCATTTCTATTATCCTGTCAACATATTCAACACTAGTCATGTAAACATATTGGTCAACTCAGAATGGTTATTCACTGTTTCATTAACAGCTGACCGCACCAGGCCTGGCCTTGACTTCCCATGGCCCCAGCCAGACAAACCTATGTTCTTTTACAGTACATTTGGAACAGAAGAAATCTCCAGCTCTGGTACTTCTTATCTTAACAGGTGAGTTTCTTTTAGGTAGTAGAGTGGCTAGGCCGGTTTCCGTGGCAAAGGGGTTATAGACACGATTCGTAATCCCATATACCTGGGTTCGAAACACAGCAGTGCTGGTTTTTACGAAAAAGGTGTAGGTGCTGGTCATTCAGAACGCAATGGCAAACTACTGAACGTAAAATTTGCCCAGGAATCATAAGCAGTCAAAATGCTGGGATTGACTGTTACGGCCTGTGAAGGACATGCAACTAATAAATAGAGTTGTTAGTAAATTTACTAGTAAATTCAAATGTTTTAATTGAGTAAACTTCACTGAAAAGAACAAGTAATAATATTCAGATAATACAACAGGCTGAAATACCACACATAAGCACTTTGATATAGGTTATTGTGAATCAGTTTGGCTTTATTGAAAAGTAAGCATTGTGGAGTGGTAGTAGCAGAAGACATTTATATAGGTTAGAAATGTCAGTTTTATGTTAACTGTAAATTAAACCCATAGCCCGACCGGGAAGGTTAACCCGGTCAACAAATGCCCGCAGAAGTCGGATGTGTCGGTCTAATGGCGCATGAACACAGCTCTGCTGTAAACAGGCACTACGCAATCACATCCGGAAAAAAAAAACTCCGGATGAACGCAGAAGAAGAAGAAGAAACCCATAGCCCGTTTCTGGAATGAGGAAAGTCACTTAGTGATTAAATTAGAACAGCCATTCAAGAGCCCGACAAAGAGAGAGAGAGAAGTGAGAGAGCAGAGCGCCCAATGATTGAAACAGATGCATTTGGAAAACTATCGTATTTACTTGTTTTATTGAGACTGCCATAGGCAAGTATTGTATTTTACATTTGTGATCTTATCCGTTTCTCACTGAACATTGCAGAACAGAGGCAGCTAACATCGAAAAATTAGCAACACGACTTCTTCGGGCTGGAGTTAAACCAGAGCAGATTGGCATTATCACACCATACGAGGGCCAGCGGGCGTATCAAGTACAGCACATGCAGTACAGTGGCTCTTTGAACAAGAAACTGTATATGGTAACTAGCCGGCATTGTTAAATATATGATGTTTTAACTTATTTATTTCTTGTTTTAACTTATTTATTTCTTGTTTTATCTAATATAATCACGTCTTGCCATATAATAAATTTAATTTACTTCATTGTGATGTCATTACGATCATTCTTCTTCTCATCCTCCTCATCATCTTCTCCTACTCTTCATATTCTTCTTTCATCTTTATCATCTTTGTCTTCATCTTGTTTGTCTTTATTGTTGCCTTCTTCCTCTTCTTTCCCAACTGCAGCAGAGACCTTCAACCAACACAGACCTAGCCATCCTCTATCTTTTGCTGTCTTCTACAGTTTGCTTCCTGTCTTCCCCCATATTATTTATCTCTGTCTCTAGTTCTCTTCTCCATGCATTTTTAGATCTCCCTCTATTTCATTTTGCCCTGTGGCTTCCAGTGGAGGCATTTTCTAGTTACAGCTTTCTCAGGTGTTCCCAACTTCTGTACTATCCAGCAGAATCTCCCTACGCTCTACATGAGTGATTCTGTTACACCATTCTAGTTATAACTTTCTCAGGTGTTCTCAACTTGTGTACTATCCAGCAGAATCTCCACTCTACATGAGTGATTCTGTTACACCATTCTAGTTATAACTTTCTCAGGTGTTCTCAACTTGTGTACTATCCAGCAGAATCTCCACTCTACATGAGTGATTCTGTTACACCATTCTAGTTATAACTTTCTCAGGTGTTCTCAACTTGTGATTTATCCAGCAGAATCTCCCTATGCTCTACATGAGTGATTCTGTTACACCATTCTAGTTATAACTTTCTCAGGTGTTCTCAACTTGTGTACTATCCAGCAAAATCTCCCTACGCTCTACATGAGTGATTCTGTTACACTATTCTAGTTAAAGCTTTCTCAGGTGTTCTCAACTTATGTATTTTCCAGCAGAATCTCCGTTCTACATGAGTGATTCTGTTACAGCATTCTAGTTATAGCTTTCTCAGGTGTTCTCAACTTGTGATTTATCCAGCAGAATCTCCCTACGCTCTACATTAGTGATTCTGTTACACCATTCTAATCCTCTTCTGTGCAGGCACCAGCTGAGAAATGTTTGTGGTGTCATTGCATATCATATTTTATTATTGCACTGTCTTTCAACTGTTGGAAAAGTGGGAAACCATGAGGTTAGGATTCTGGTCTCATGCATTGTGGGAGGGGAGTTCTAATCCCTGGTAAGGCATGAGGTTTTTATCTGTCAAAGGTGAAATTAAAAATTGCAGCCTCTACACTTTTAAAATCCCAGGAGCCATGGTGGCAAAGTAGCTAGCACACTTGCCCTCCAGCCTGGTGGACATAGGTTCAGATTTGCATTAAGACATATTTTTACAAATTGTTACAATTGACCTGGGTTCCCAGGTTGACCCGGCCTAAAATGGTTACGAGGAAATGTCTTGGCAAGTAAAGATGAGCGGCGTGATATTGGCCACAACACCCTACTAGTGCTGATTGGTCTATAGAAATGTGGGGCTAGCATTATACCCTGGAACACCTCAAGGCTTGTAAAGGACTCTTATTTTCTTCATATCCCGACATGCAGATGCCAACAATGGTACAAACATTGTAGTGATAATATTTTCCATCCCAACTTTGTCTTTGCTGTGAAAATTATTATTTAGAGAATATCTGAAGGCTAAAGTTTTTTCTTTTTTTTTTCAACAACAGGAAATTGAGGTGGCTAGTGTTGATGCCTTCCAAGGTCGAGAAAAGGATTTCATCCTTCTGTCTTGTGTGAGATCTAATGAGCACCAAGGTATTGGTTTTCTCAATGACCCACGCCGACTGAATGTTGCTCTGACACGTGCCAGGTATTTTTGTTCTGTCTAAGAAATAATGTTCTGTTTAAGCTTACATAAAACATATGGCTGCGAATCCTGGACAATTAGTAAACAAGAGAAAACATCCTTGGAAGCCTTAGAGATGAGGTTTTATAGAAGAATGCTGAAAATTAATAGGACAGCCAAAATAAGCAATCAGGATGTTTTAAGGGAAGCTGAGTTGCAAAGACAACTTATCACAAACATCAGAAAGAGGGCAGTCATCGTTTCTTGGCCACGTTATGAGAAGACAAACTGGAACATGTGACAACTGGAAAGATTTGCGGAAAGAGAGATAGAGGAAGACAGCGTGAGAAGATTCTTGACAGTCTTGTGTCATGGCACGGAAGGGAGTCAACACATAAATTGATCCATGATGTCGGAGATCGTAATTTGTGGAGAGGCATGATTGTCCATGCCAGCCGGCAAGGCCCTGGATGATGATAATAAAAGAACTTTGTCCTAATGGAACATAGACCCTCAGCCAACTCAAACCCTTTTTAGACTTATCCATGATTGATTGGATCAAGGTTGGAACAATCCAGGGTGCCCGGTTGTTTTACACCTAAATTGTAAATAATTTTCTTAGCCTGTATTTATTTTTTGGCACCTTTCCGTCTTGACAGACGATATTTTGGTACATTGTGCTTCAAAAAGGCTTAATAACTACGACCCATGGCAGTGTCGCGAGACCGGTTAAGACCAGGGATGGAGTTATTGCCTCTCCATAGCACAACGCCTGGGCTAAAATAAAGAAACCATGTGTTGCCCATGCAGCATGATCCCTCTCTCGGCCTGTCTAGTTCACTCCAGAGGAAAGTTGACACGTATACATCTGGAACAAGACAAGCTGCAGAAGCTGCTGGATCAGCAAAGCAATGCTCTAACTGTCCGCCTGTCGGAGCTTCTATCCTAGACCAGCTGCCAACCAAGGCTTAGGGCCTGGTCTGCCCTGCCAGACTATTTTGTCTTTGGGTTGCATTTCCTCGCACCAGGATAAGGCTTGTACCCTCCCAATTGCGCTCTTCCGCCCGAAGCCGTTGGCACAATGTGGGGTGTCGGGTTTGGTAAGCGCCGCCCAATATTCGGCGCTGACAGAAAGCAGGTAGTACCGTCTACTGTCATACCCTGTCTTTCAGCATCACTGTCTGTATTTGTACACACACAAAACATGCTGCTGCTGAGAAAAGATGGGCTGGCTCCTGAATATGTTCAGATTGATCTACTTCTGGGTTGGCGTTTGCAGCTAAAAATTGTCTACAGAATGAGGTAACTGGTCTTATGGCAACCCCCTTTAGTCTTTGCCTAGAACATGTATGGTTGCTTCTCTTATATGCCCTGGTAACATGCAGACAGCTTAGTAGGTTACTGTGTTACTGTTATTTGTCTTACTTATGGGCCTCAGTAACATGTGGGCAAGATATTAAGAATTTTCTAAACTTTTTATGATATTCAACAGATGTGTATCTGTGGGTATCAGCATGGCCGAATTGATAAGAGCACTTGCTCTTAAACTTTCAGTGTACTGATGGTGATGTAGCGGGTTCAGTCCATCCACAGGTCAGTTTCTCATCTTTGACTTGGGGATGTAAATTACAAGTACTTCAGAAGTCTACTTCAGAAACCACTTCAGAGTGGCTTCACCTGACTGTGAGTGAGACTTGCAATAGAGGAAAGCTAGCCCACATGCAGAATCATTCCATGTGGATTGCACTTGCGTTACTAAGCAAATGAATGAAAAAAAAAGAGATTTATCAGCATGATATTTTTCATGTTATTCCTTAAAGACTGTAACTAAAACAGTATAAGAAATAATAGACATTGATGGCTTAGCCTTTGCAATCAGCATTAACTGGGGCTGTTTGAAAGTTACCATTCAATTATTCATTGTTTTGAAGTTTCAAAACTGATATAATATTAACAATGTAGTGAATTATTTATGAACTAAATATTTATCTTTAACAGACATGGTGTCGTCATAGTTGGAAATCCTAAAATTCTATCAAGAGTAAGTATCAGTTATAATTCTGTCTTTGGAATATTTTTGTTTTTCAGCATCACTGACTTGATCTCTTTAAGTATTTATTTATGTTCCTTAATTAGCATTGAATCATCAGGGCCTGATCAAGTACATTATATAAGACACTGTTACTGTTGTTGATCCCAGAATCACTGGATTGGGTCCTCTGCAGCTGTTCTAGGATCCCATAGAGTGAGTCTGTAACTTTTTGAGATGGCTGGACTAGCTTTTCCTTATGGTTTGAAAATGCAGGGCATTTGAATAGGAGGTTATGGTTTCATAAGGTTGAGAACCATGTCTGCGCAGGCTGGCAAACTGGGGGGGGGGGGCCTTTGGGGGCTGCGTGGTCTCAAGATATGGTGTCTGCCTCGAGTGCTAGTGGTCCCGGGTTCAAGCCCCGGTGTGGACCTGGATTTATTTAACGTGGACTTCTAGTAATAAAACTTTCCGGGTAGTGAGATCAGACGCCCGTGTTGTGCACGTAAAAAAAATCCCTTGGCAGTTGGAAATCGAAAAAGAGTAGCCTAACGGTGCTGCCTGGGCAAAATGTCGAGTTAAAAAGTTATTTCAGGATCCTTGCCGGTGCTACGGAGTTCGTGCACTGAGCTGAGTTTCTCCAGACTCAGGTTTGAGTTAGGAGGAGAACGGAGCACTTCTGGGTTACACCCATGTGCCGTGATGTTGATCCATCGACTAAACTAAACTAAACTGTCTGCACAGAGGTGCATGTTGAGGATTCATACTATTTAGATGGCTATTAATTCTTTTTCTTTGAGGGAATTGTGCCACTTCTAGTTATGCACCTCAAAAGTCAGTGTCTGACTTCAGCATGCATGTGTGTCAGATTTGCTTATTCTAGACAGATTCCATCCTAGTTAGTATATGGTAATGGCTATAAATTTTAGCATGACCTGTTCAGAACTGAAAAACTAGGCTGTGGTTTCTCCTGCTAAAGCCATTGATGTTGTCATCGGCATTTGTTTGGGGCATTTCACTGAAAAGTGTTAGGCCTACTATTCTCTTTGCCTGTCTGTTCAGCCAATCTTCTTTTGTTTTGTTTCTGAGAATCTGTTGAACTGTTTTTCAACTGTAAGGTCTGTCAATTGGCTGTTTTGTGGCTTTTGTCTCAATCAAGTCTTTTGGCTTTCTCCTTTGCCATGAGGTTGCTGTAACAGGGAATCCACTGTAATATTATACAGATGGAATGTAATCATTTTCAATACTTTTATGTCTAGTTCCTCATAAAATTAGTCATAGAAAGTTATTTCTATCAATTTTTGCTCAGGCCTCTCAATTGCTTTCATTAGCTTAGTACTTGTCACAACTTGCCTGCAGTATATCTTGTTGCAGTTTGTCAGGAATATATAGTTTTGTCTACTTTTGTTACAATTTCTTGTTGAAACAAGATAGAACATTTCTAGTGAAATATTTGTTGAAGCATGATAGAATGTTTTTTGTAATTAAATATTTATTGGAACAAAATCGTGTTATTTATAAGTAAATATTTGTTGGAATATGATGGTGTTAGTTAAAACGACATATTTGTAGGAAAATGATGGAATGTCATTGTAATGACATGTTTGTTGGGACATGATAGAATGTTGATGTTGAATATTTGTTGGAGTATGCTAGAATGTTATTGTTGACATATTTGTTGAAACATGATAGAATGTTATTGTAATATTTGTTGGAACATGATAGAATGTTATTGTTGACATATTTGTTGAAACATGATGGAATGTTATTGTAATATTTGTTGGAACATGATAGAATGTTATTGTTGACATATTTGTTGAAACATGATAGAATGTTATTGTTATATTTGTTGGAATATGATAGACTGTTATTGTTGACATATTTGTTGAAACATGATGGAATATTATTGTAATATTTGTTGAAACATGATAGAATGTTATTGTTGACATATTTGTTGAAACATGATAGAATGTTATTGTTGACATATTTGTTGGAATATGATAGACTGTTATTGTTGACATATTTGTTGAAACATGATGGAATATTATTGTAATATTTGTTGAAACATGATAGAATGTTATTGTTGACATATTTGTTGAAACATGATAGAATGTTGTTGTTGACATATTTGTTGGAACATGATAGAATGTTATTGTTGACATATTTGTTGGAACATGATAGAATGTTGTTGTTGACATATTTGTTGAAACATGATGGAATATTATTGTAATATTTGTTGAAACATGATAGAATGTTATTGTTGACATATTTGTTGGAACATGATAGAATGTTGTTGTTGACATATTTGTTGGAACATGATAGAATGTTGTTGTTGACATATTTGTTGAAACATGATGGAATATTATTGTAATATTTGTTGAAACATGATAGAATGTTATTGTTGACATATTTGTTGAAACATGATGGAATATTATTGTAATATTTGTTGAAACATGATAGAATGTTATTGTTGACATATTTGTTGAAACATGATAGAATGTTGTTGTTGACATATTTGTTGGAACATGATAGAATGTATTGTGACATATTTGTTGGAACATGATAGAATGTTGTTGTTGACATATTGTTGAAACATGATGGAATATTATTGTAATATTTGTTGAAACATGATAGAATGTTATTGTTGACATATTTGTTGGAACATGATAGAATGTTGTTGTTGACATATTTGTTGAAACATGATGGAATATTATTGTAATATTTGTTGAAACATGATAGAATGTTATTGTAATATTTGTTGAAACATGATAGAATGTTATTGTTGACATATTTGTTGGAATATGATAGACTGTTATTGTTGACATATTTGTTGGAATATGATAGACTGTTATTGTTGACATATTTGTTGAAACATGATGGAATATTATTGTAATATTTGTTGAAACATGATAGAATGTTATTGTTGACATATTTGTTGAAACATGATAGAATGTTGTTGTTGACATATTTGTTGGAACATGATAGAATGTTATTGTTGACATATTTGTTGGAACATGATAAAATATTATTGTTGACATATTTGTTGAAACATGATGGAATATTATTGTAATATTTGTTGAAACATGATAGAATGTTATTGTTGACATATTTGTTGAAACATGATAGAATGTTGTTGTTGACATATTTGTTGGAACATGATAAAATGTTATTGTTGACATATTTGTTGAAACATGATAGAATGTTATTGTTACATATTTGTTGAAACATGATAGAATGTTATTGTTGACATATTTGTTGAAACATGATAGAATGTTGTTGTTGACATATTTGTTGAAACATGATAGAATATTATTGTAATATTTGTTGAAACATGATAGAATGTTATTGTTGACATATTTGTTGAGACATGATAGAATGTTATTGTTGACATATTTGTTGAAACATGATAGAATGTTATCGTTGACATATTTGTTGAAACATGATAGAATGTTATCGTTGACATATTTGTTGAAACATGATGGAATATTATTGTAATATTTGTTGAAACATGATAGAATGTTATTGTAATATTTGTTGGAGTATGCTAGAATGTTATTGTTGACATATTTGTTGAAACATGATAGAATGTTATTGTAATATTTGTTGGAACATGATAGACTGTTATTGTTGACATATTTGTTGGAATATGATAGACTGTTATTGTTGACATATTTGTTGAAACATGATGGAATATTATTGTAATATTTGTTGAAACATGATAGAATGTTATTGTTGACATATTTGTTGAAACATGATAGAATGTTGTTGTTGACATATTTGTTGGAACATGATAAAATATTATTGTTGACATATTTGTTGAAACATGATGGAATATTATTGTAATATTTGTTGAAACATGATAGAATGTTATTGTTGACATATTTGTTGAAACATGATAGAATGTTGTTGTTGACATATTTGTTGGAACATGATAAAATGTTGTTGTTGACATATTTGTTGGAACATGATAGAATGTTATTGTTGACATATTTGTTGAAACATGATGGAATATTATTGTAATATTTGTTGAAACATGATAGAATATTATTGTAATATTTGTTGAAACATGATAGAATGTTGTTGTTGACATATTTGTTGAAACATGATAGAATGTTATTGTTGACATATTTGTTGAAACATGATAGAATGTTATCGTTGACATATTTGTTGAAACATGATAGAATGTTATCGTTGACATATTTGTTGAAACATGATGGAATATTATTGTAATATTTGTTGAAACATGATAGAATGTTATTGTTGACATATTTGTTGAAACATGATAGAATGTTATTGTTGACATATTTGTTGAAACATGATGGAATATTATTGTAATATTTGTTGAAACATGATAGAATGTTATTGTTGACATATTTGTTGAAACATGATAGAATGTTGTTGTTGACATATTTGTTGGAACATGATAAAATGTTATTGTTGACATATTTGTTGAAACATGATGGAATATTATTGTAATATTTGTTGAAACATGATAGAATGTTATTGTTGACATATTTGTTGAAACATGATAGAATGTTATTGTTGACATATTTGTTGAAACATGATAGAATGTTATTGTTGACATATTTGTTGGAACATGATAAAATATTATTGTTGACATATTTGTTGAAACATGATGGAATATTATTGTAATATTTGTTGAAACATGATAGAATGTTATTGTTGACATATTTGTTGAAACATGATAGAATGTTATTGTTGACATATTTGTTGAAACATGATAGAATGTTATTGTTGACATATTTGTTGGAACATGATAAAATATTATTGTTGACATATTTGTTGAAACATGATGGAATATTATTGTAATATTTGTTGAAACATGATAGAATGTTATTGTTGACATATTTGTTGAAACATGATAGAATGTTGTTGACATATTTGTTGAAACATGATAGAATGTTATTGTTGACATATTTGTTGGAACATGATGGAATATTATTGTTGACATATTTGTTGGAACATGATAAAATATTATTGTTGACATATTTGTTGGAACATGATAAAATATTATTGTTGACATACTTGTTGAAACATGATAGAATGTTATTGTTGACATATTTGTTGGAACATGATAAAATATTATTGTTGACATACTTGTTGAAACATGATGGAATATTATTGTTGACATATTTGTTGGAACATGATAAAATATTATTGTTGACATATTTGTTGGAACATGATAAAATATTATTGTTGACATACTTGTTGAAACATGATAGAATGTTATTGTTGACATATTTGTTGGAACATGATAAAATATTATTGTTGACATATTTGTTGGAACATGATAGAATGTTGTTGTTGACATATTTGTTGAAACATGATAGAATGTTGTTGACATATTTGTTGAAACATGATAGAATGTTATTGTTGACATATTTGTTGGAACATGATGGAATATTATTGTTGACATATTTGTTGGAACATGATAAAATATTATTGTTGACATATTTGTTGGAACATGATAAAATATTATTGTTGACATACTTGTTGAAACATGATAGAATGTTATTGTTGACATATTTGTTGGAACATGATAAAATATTATTGTTGACATACTTGTTGAAACATGATAGAATGTTATTGTTGACATATTTGTTGGAACATGATAAAATATTATTGTTGACATATTTGTTGGAACATGATAGAATGTTATTGTTGACATATTTGTTGGAACATGATAAAATATTATTGTTGACATACTTGTTGAAACATGATAGAATGTTATTGTTGACATATTTGTTGGAACATGATAGAATGTTATTGTTGACATATTTGTTGGAACATGATAGAATGTTATTGTTGACATATTTGTTGGAACATGATAAATATTATTGTTGACATACTTGTTGAAACATGATAGAATGTTATTGTTGACATATTTGTTGGAACATGATAGAATGTTATTGTTGACATATTTGTTGGAACATGATAGAATGTTATTGTTGACATATTTGTTGGAACATGATAAAATGTTATTGTTGACATACTTGTTGAAACATGATAGAATGTTATTGTTGACATATTTGTTGGAACATGATAGAATGTTATTGTTGACATACTTGTTGAAACATGATATAATGTTGTTGCATTATTTGTTGGAACATGCTGTCATGTTATTGTGATGACACTTTTGTTGCAGCAAACCTTGTGGTGCCACCTGCTGACTTACTACAGAGAGCAGAAATGCCTTGTTGAGGGACAGTTGTCCAACTTGAAGGAATGTTTCGTCAACATCAGCAAGCCACGCAAGCTCATTAATACCACCAATCCTGTGAGTTTATTGCAGACTTTAGTCACATGAGGAAGATAAGAATTAATAAAGAGACTGGCTGTTTGGTTGGTCAGCCTGCTGGAAGATTGAGTGTTTAATAAAAACAGGTGCACTGGCTGTCAGGTAATTTGAGCCCAGAAAAGGGTTGTATCTATCCCAGAGAGATTGGTGTAGAGATGTTCCTCCAGACCTGGTATCAAAGTCCCATCCCCCTGCAGACTGTTGCGGATGTCTCTTTCATTTTTCTTTCTACACAGCATTTTTATTTTCAGTGGCCTGTATGTTTCTGGGCTGGACCCAGCCTCTAAAATGGGTGGCAAAAAATTTTCTGGAAATTGCCTGATGAAAAAGTTGTGATAATAGAGAACTGACAACTCCATCTCATTATACAGTGGCTTAGAATATGAGAAAGCTTAACACTGAATATCCCACTGGTAGTATCTGTCATAAATGGTACCTATCTGTGGAAGATATATGTTTGCATCTTTCTGTAGAATTTTATTTCCCATGTGAGTTTCTTTGTAATTGTGTTACATTCATATATCCAGCCCAAATATTATTTGTTATCTATATTTCATACAATTAGAATGAAGACTTTGTCTACACAACTCCAGAAACATATACTTACTACTATATCTGATTACACAATGAACAGCCATCCCATCCATTGCTTCCACAATCTTCTTGTGCTTCATCAGTAATGGGATAATTGAGGTCCATTCATGGAACTGATCTTGTGCTGAAATCCTGACTCTCGTAAGCACATTATAACATAATTATACAATGAAAAGGGAGCCATGTTAGCGCATTGGCTAGATGCTCACCTGCTGGCCCGGTGGCCATGTGTTCAAATCCTCTTTGGGGCAGATTTTAAAAATTGACTTGGACTCCCAGGTTTCCCCAGCCTAAACTGGACACCAGGAAATGCCTTGGGTTGACGTGATACTGACCACATCAGTCATTTATCGTCATGTATGTGGAAGTAAATCATCATCAGCCACTTGTTTCTATTGCGACAAAAACAAAAATATGTTTACATTTGACAAATGACAACTAATATTATGGGGTCTCTCAATAATTGATGACATGCATTTGTATGTGGCATGAGACTTTTTATGAGCTGAGAAACAAATGATGATGAGTTTCTGCAACACAATGCAAATGTTGGGGACCTTGAACTTGTATTTGGTAAAATCACACGTGTAAAGGTCATAGGGGGAACGATCACAAAGAAGAATACTGGTCACAAACATTGGGACACTTCCTGATCAGACTCTTGAATATGGAATTTTGAGTTATATTTTTAAAAAAAAGTCAGTTGCATGTCCTTTACTGGATGATGCAGTCGACCCCAGCATTTTTTTCTGCTTGTGATTACTAGGCAGTTTTAAGTTAAGTAGTTTGCTTTGAGTATGTCACATGACTGAATGGATAAGAGTAATTGCTCTTGAACTTCCGGTGAGCTGACAGCAGGGTTGTAAGGTCATCCCTTACACCGGTCAGTTAGGCTTAAAACATTGACTTCCCTTTCAGAAAGCAGTGGCAAACTACTGAATGTAAAATAGCCTAGTAAATTAAACTGAGGTTGATCGCAACGCCCAGCAAAGGATATGCGCCATTTTAAAGTTTGCTTTAAGTTTTAAGCCATGTTGAAAATGTATGTGTATCTTGACCAGGGTGGACGCTTCATGAATAACACCATGTTTGATGCCAGGGAACTCTTAGTTCCAGGGAGTGCGTATGACAGAGGTAAAGTTTCTGTGGTTATTTCACTTGTAATTGCACACATTAAAACTTTTAAATTGCACACATTAAAGCAGTTATTGTTATCACTGGGGTCTTAAGTGCGTATGACAGAGGTAAAGTTTCTGTGATTATTTCACATGTAATTGCACACGTTAAAACTTTTTAATTGCACACATTAAAGCAGTTATTTTTATCACTGGGGTCTTAAGTGCGTATGACAGAGGTAAAGTTTCTGTGATTATTTCACATGTAATTGCACACTTAAAACTTTTTAATTGCACACATTAAAGCAGTTATTGTTATCACTGGGGTCTTAACATATTTGCCTGATGGTCATGAAAGCAGTTAACAAAATCTAGTGATTGTACTATTGTATATGCATAGGGGGGAACAGCGGTAGCTTAGTGGCTAGGTGCTTGCCTGTTGACCCAGTGGTCTTGAGTTTGAATCTACATCAGGGTGGGTTGTTCATATTGATCTGGGCTCCTGGGTCAATCCAGCCTAAAATGGGTGCCAAGGAATGTCGGGGGAAGTAATGGGAGCATTGTGATACTGGCCATGGCACCTGTCCACTGCCGAGGGTCTATATGGGTCTAGCACCACATGCCCAATGCTTCTGAATGCATAAAAAAGGGTCCTTTACTCTTACTTTTACTTATATGCATGTGGAAAAAATCTGACCTATTTTTATCATGAATACCATAATTTGAGAACCCATGGATGACTAAGTGGGCCAGTATCAAAGTACTGCAAGAGGTCAGTTCACGCAGACATTTGATTACCTGTTTCAGGACAGAGCAGTTGTTATTTCTTGATCATGTTATGAGACGAGAGGGTCTGGAGAAGGTTGTGACAACAGGTTAGATTGAGAATTATCATCATCATATACCAGTTTCTTTACAGAACATCGATCTGATCACAACCCACCAGGAAGACTCTCTATCCTTCACCAGTTCCCCATCCTCGTGTATTTTCATGGCCAGGGTGTCTTTAATGTCCTGTGTGCAGCAACATGTTGGTCAGCCTGTCTTCCAGGAACCATGCCTCCCAGCACTGTTCTCTATAAACCACTCTGGCTGTTAATGTGGCCAAAGTAATTCAGTGTCCAAGTTGATGTATATGAGCCAGTTGTCTTCAGTGTTCAGATTTGGTAAAATAGTTATATTTGTCTTCTTCTTGGTCCACACTATCTTTAGAATGTATTATAAACACAGCTTTAAGTAACTAATGTTTATTGTATTCATATCTTTAATTCTTAACTAATGTTGTGTGCACATTCATATTTCTCAAGTCATATTTGTGTGTGTGTACATCTTTATGCTTTATTTGTTTAAACATGTAATTAACTTCAGTTGTGTTTTATTGTCTTGTTTTCTAGTTGTATATTTGCAAATTGTGATTGTGAAAGAATGGCAAGATAGTTTCAAAGACATGACATGTAAGAAGCCGATGTATCAATCCTTATAACCAACGGTTCATGTGACATTGTTTGGTTTACTGTCCATCTGATCTGTCCCAATGAACAGCCAACAACTCGTACCGGGAGCCAGTGATGCGCATCCATGACCAGCAGGGCTTCATTGGTCCAGATAGAGCCTATACTAGGGCAGCCATGAATCTGCCAGTTCCAGTCAACATGTTTTTGTCACATCCAATGTCAGGATTTATGGGGAACCAGTCATCCAGGGGTAAGATACTGGTTACTGTTACATTCTGTAACACACACACACCCCACAAACTGACACATCAGCAACCATTAAAAAGTATAGTTTACTATCACATCTGACACTTAACACACTTCAGCAACTCTGTCAGAAAGTAGCTTATATAAAGTTTACTATCAGTCTCACACATGTACACATGAGAAACCATCCATCAAGTTTCCTATCACAACTTAGCCAGTACACAAAGCAACCATCCATCAAGTTTATTATCATAGCTCACGCCAACACACATCAGCAACAGGTTGCCAAGAAGTAAAGTGTGCTATCACACCTCACACCAACACACATCAGCAACTGGACTTGAGGACATCGTTTATTGTCACACTACATACAAACACACATCAGCAGATGGTCAACAAAAGATAGTTTACTGTCATATTCCATTGACCAGTAACTAACTGTCCATAAAATTCAGTAATTCAGGGGGCTGCGTGGTCTCGAGGTATGATGTCCGCCTCGAGTGCTGGAGGTCCCGGGTTCAGGCCCCGGTGAGGACCAGGATTTATTTCAAGAATCCACCGGGACTTCCAGTAATTTCCCCTGGTCTCTGGGTAGTAAGATCGGACGCCTGTGTGTATTGTTGCGCACGTAAAAAATCCTTTGGCAGTTGGAAATCGAAAAAGAGTAGCCTAACGGCGCTGCCCGGGCAAAATTTCGAGTTAAAAATCTACCCAAGTATTTCAGGATCCTCGCAGGTGCTACGGAGTTCGTGCACTGAGCTGAGTTTCTCTAGACTCATGTTTGAGTTAGGAGGAGAACGGAGCACTTATGGGTTGCACCCGTGTGCCGTGATGTTGATCCATAAACTAAACTAAACTAAAATTCAGTGCCACCTGCCATTCAACCAAATATCAGTAACTCTGCTAAAAGAGGTAACACAAGTATTTTTATTGTGGAAATCTTTTATCATCGACCAGTCAAAACACATCCTATACAATCACATCATCAACTAGTCATTCAGGCATGTCGAACATATTTGAGCAAGTCCCTAAAACTAGTTCTATGATGTTTCACAAGGAAACCCTAAGACTCGTGGTTGGAGTGGTAACCGCCGGCAGAAGTCTGGAAAGAGCAGCGTTTCAAGTCATGGAAACTCCCAGAGTCAAGCTAGCCAGGTATTTTATAGCTTCATGTTCTAATTGTAAGGTCCTTAATTAACATGTTTACAGTTAGCAGCTGGTTTTTGTGTGTCAGACATGCCATGGATACATTGTATAAAACAAAGTGTAAAGGCAAGGGGATCTATTTAATTGTTCTGGGTTTTTATCCCGTATGGCTTGGTCTTACTGCAGAGTGGCTTCCTGAAAGCGTTACATAGAACACAAACTCCATAGCTCCTGAGATGACACCCAGGGGTCTCTGGAAAAAGTTGCACTCATGAACAGGATGACAGACTGGAAACAACACATGTCCCAAGACAGGTGGCTTGACCACAGTGATCCCCCTTTATATAATTCAATTTCCATTATTAGGATTGCAATGTATCTCCATATAAACAACATTTTGTCTATGATTCTAGGATTTTTCACAAGGTCCTCTGGCACAATGATTGTTTCTCCATATAAACAACATTTTGTCTATGATTCTAGGATTTTTCACAAGGCCCTCTGACACAATGATTGTTTCTCCATATAAACAACATTTTGTCTATGATTCTAGGATTTTTCACAAGGCCCTCTGAGACAATGATTATTTCTCCATATAAACAACATTTTGTCTATGATTCTAGGATTTTTCCCAAGGCCCTCTGACACAAGCTATGCCCATGAGCCAGCATTTCCAGATGAGCCAAGGTCTGAGTGGTCTGTCCCAGCCAGGTCTCAGCGGACTGTCCCAGGCTGAGCTGTCCCAGGTTTGTTGCTAGCAATGCTTAGATACTGTCATGTTTGTTATATGCACACAGCTTGAGGGCAGTCCTCCTCCTCCTCCTCTCCCTCCACTTTCTGATGTCTAACCTCCCACTGGAGCATAGGCCCTCAGCCAGTTCATGCCAAGCTTTTGTAAATTTTTCATGATTAGTTGGATTTGTTGCTAATGTTTTATGCAGGATGAGGATAATTACTAAGTTAATTGTAGCTAATGTAATTGTGAGGATAATTACTAAGTTAAATTTTGGATACTAAGGGAATGAACGAACAAATGAACTTTATTTTCGAAGGGTTAAGAATTGGGCACGCAGGTCTGTCTGTTCTCATACATTATTGGGGGTAAAGATTTGGGACACAAGGGATAAAAAGTTAGTTGCATATCTTTTACAGGACTCAGTAAACCACAGCATTTTTTTGGCTGTGTGCGATTTCTGGGCACATTTACGTTCAGTAGTTTGCCATTGCTTTCTGAATGACTGGCACTCATATCATTGTATGAAAACTAAGGCAAGGCGGTCAGCTTCCTAATCCCTCGCAGCTGTTTCGATTGTGGGATTGTGCATGTAATCCCTTCACCACTGCGCAGGAATAAAGATAAGGGATAAAGTAGTAGCTCTTATTTTCTTCCATTGTCCACAGAAGGGGCCGTCCACATTCTGTTTGAGATGAGCTTATGGGTTCCCATCTAGGACATTTCTTGCTGTAGGAAGTACATGATCCTCTTACACACCTTATGGCCCAATGGGTGTATGGCAGCTAGAACCTTATTTATATAGACCAGTCGACTCTCGGGTCATGTGACCAGTTTCACCCTAATTGCCTTTAATTTCCAAGAAATGTCCTGGCTACCATTTTAGGCTGGCTTGACCGGAGAGCGAAGGTCACTTTTAAAATCTGCAGCTGCTGAGCTGGTATTTCCCTAAATGTATTAACCACACCTACATGGCAACCACCGGCTCTGGTGAAGGGGTTACAGGCACATTTTGTAATCATTGCATACTGCATTTGAAACAATGGCCGGCGATTTGGCAGAACCGCTGTGGCTGGTTTTCATTCAGTGTTATGAGCGCCGGTGATCAGAAAGCAATGGCAAACTACTGAACATGAACTTGCCAAGAAATCACAAACAGTCACAAAATGCTGGGGTTGACTGCGACCTCCTGTAAAGGATATGCAACTAACATGCCAATAAATATCACAATCAGTAATGAAACAGTTGAAAATGTCAAACTGTAAATATATCGTGGCTCCACAATCACCCACATTGGGGACCGTTTGAAAGATGTTGGATGCACACTGGCCATCGCCATACAGAGGTTAACCAGTGTCAGAACCTATGGCACAACAGTGGCAGATCAGTGTTCTTCTTCTTCTTCTTCTTCTTCTTTTGCCTTCGTCAGGAATGTTGTTTTAGATATAATTGTGTTGTGCCTGTTTACAGCAGAGCTGCGATATTTGAACCTTTCGGCCGACACGGTTACCCTCCCAGGGCAGGTTGAGAACATGCATCTTTCCTGCAGCGGCAGTATACAGACTGACCATTGTGCAATGGCTAAATAAGAAAACCGGGGCTTTTGAGCTTAATGGTACAGAACATATCTTAGAATGTCTTGGACCAAGAAGAGGAAAAATACTAACATTCAACAATATTTGACCATTGAAGAAATGGGCAAAACAGCATCATGTTTCAGTAATTGAATTACTTTGGCCATGTTTACATCGCAGTTGTTTGGAAGTTCTTGTTTCCAGATGTACATCTTTGTCTAATTACATTATTTAATCAATAATATCTTCTTAATAACCCTTTAGAGTTATAATTGGAATATGAATTCAGAATGTCTAGGAGATGTATACGTATTGCCAGATATTGGATTTTTTGGTTTGTTTGTATCTTTTCAGCGGCTATATTTCTTACCCTGCTCCCCACCTTCATCACACAATAGTATCTACTTTTCTATATTATGTTAGTCTACATTATGTATGCCTGCTGTTTCTGTATTTACAACTTTCCACTGAATGACTGAACAGTTTTATTATTTTACCTTATATATATAAACCTTTACATAGGTTATTTTTTGTAATGTATTTTGTAATCTTGCTTTGTAGTTCTCTAGGACTGTATGTCTGTAACAATTTTCCCCACTGTCTTAGATTCATGTGCGATTTTTGTGAATTCTCAACAAAATCCATTATCAGAAGTGTTGGTGAATTTTATTGGTTTGGAATGTATGCGAGGAAGCAGTTTGTCAGTTACTAAATTATTGAATGTTTCCATTGTAGGATAGCTTCATGGCAGATGACTACCGCTCTCAGATGGACCTTCTGCTGTCCCAGGACTCCACATACCAAGGAGACCGTCTCTACCTGGCCTCCCAGCTGTCCCAGGGGCCATTTAACTAGGCCGCTTAGTTCTTCACGCCCCAGTGGACAACACAGTGACCTAGTTCCCCCAATGGTCAGGCACAGCTCACTACTAGACGCAGCATTCAGGAGCACCACAAATCATTTCACACTGTGAAGGTTGCTTTCCCACTTCAAGTCCTTTTCGACAGGGGCACAGAAACGGCATCCCTTCGAGGTTTGAGACAGCCATTGGAAGCTGGACATGCCACAGAATGTCTGAAAAGCTGAAGCTGATGGGTCAGATACAAACCAATGTGTCCAGAATTATTGTTGGGTACATCTGCTCATTCCGCTGACTAAAGGCTCACAGGATATGTTTACAGCTGCTTACTCAACATCATTCAATGCGATCATTTTACTTGGTTTTAGTCATTATGTATGGTATTTTTGAACTCTCTAAATTTCCTTTCCATATACTTATTGTGACAGCCAATAGCCAATACAGGTGAAGGGAATTTCTTCAGCAAGATAGTCGTTTACACATGCACTTTTAAGCAGGTGTATGTGAACTTCTCAAGTGTAAAATATATTGCTTAAAGATCAGTAATTTGCTCATTTTAAATTGTGTTTATCTGACTTGGTTTAGTTACAATACTTCAGTTAATTTTATAATTATCAATTTTAAAGATTGCTTGATTTGATGTAAGCAGAAGACAGACAATGAAAAGCTGATGCATGAAGTTTATAGCATTTCTTACGAGCACGAATGCAGCAATTTACCTGTGCCTACTGCAAACTGACCTGCTGTCTCTTCAAGGATGTCAGCTGGCTGGCCAGATTTTTTAGCAATATCATTTTATATTTATTTTTAAGCCTGTGCAATCATAGCAACCTCAAATGGCGCAAGTTAAATATGAATCCGTGTGGCTGGTGTGTCTTTATTAACTGAATTTCCTGGGCAGAGAAGTTTTCAACGATCAGTTGTGTGCTTTTACAGGCTCTGACATCGAATGCCTATTTCTTCTGGTCTTGTCAACCAGACAAGTCTCTTTCCTGAAACAGAAGACTAACGTCAATGTTGACATTTCTTTCTTTTTAATAAACAAAGTATTTCATGTGAATAATTTCTTTGCTTTCCACTGCTCCTCCTCCCAAACCCCTAGCTATTGATATCTGGCACTACCTTTTGTTTTCCAAGTACCTGAAACAGACATCTCCTGCATTACAAAACAATTTTGATGATCAGCGTTTGAAGCTGTTACCAGAAACAGCTGAATCACCTTAGATTGTTGCACTGTGGTTTTCAGTCATCAAGAAGGACAGAACTTTAGCGCTGTTCCCATTTTGAAAAGATGCAGCACAGGCAAAGTTCAAACTAATTAGTGTCTTTTGTCTGTGAGCGTGCTTTAGTTTTAAATCGATTCAATAAACCCAGATGCCTGTGAAGCTGATCCTGTTTTTTTTTTTAAATTATGCGTGATTAAGTTGAAAGAGTTAAGAATGTGGAATGTGTGGAGTATTTGTGAGTGCTGAAAGAGTATGTGAAGTGTGGTTGTTTTCCTTTAGATTTACATTTCTTACACCCACCAACCCATAAGGGCTGTATTCATTTCTCTCTGTAACTTTGTTTCAGAACGTTATGGCAGGATGAATGTTACTACAAAGTGCATGGTGTGTTGGTCCTCTTCCACACCCATAGATTTCCTGAGCATATCTTGTCAGCATTTCATCTCTCACTGAGCATATCTTGTCAACATTTCATCTCTCACTGAGCATATCTTGTCAACATTTCATCACTCGCTGAGCATATCTTGTCAACATTTCATCACTCACTGAGCATATCTTGTTAGCACTTCATCACTCACTGAGCATATCTTGTCAGCACTTCATCACTCACTGAGCATATCTTGTCAACATTTCATCACTCACTGAGCATATCTTGTTAGCACTTCATCACTCACTGAGCATATCTTGTCAACATTTCATCACTCACTGAGCATATCTTGTCAACATTTCATCTCTCACTGAGCATATCTTGTCAACATTTCATCACTCACTGAGCATATCTTGTCAGCACTTCATCACTCACTGAGCATATCTTGTCAACATTTCATCGCTCACTGAGCATATCTTGTTAACATTTCATCTCTCACTGAGCATATCTTGTCAACATTTCATCACTCACTGAGCATATCTTGTCAGCATTTCATCTCTCACTGAGCATATCTTGTCAACATTTCATCACTCACTGAGCATATCTTGTCAACATTTCATCTCTCACTGAGCATATCTTGTCAGCATTTCATCGCTCTCTGAGCTTACCTTTTCAGCATTTCATCGCTCTCTGAGCTTACCTTTTCAGCATTTCATCGCTCTCTGAGCTTACCTTTTCAGCATTTCATCGCTCTCTGAGCTTACCTTTTCAGCATTTCATCACTCACACTGCATTAGCCGGACTGACCTCTTGCAGTTCCACAAGGTGACAGTTCTCGCTTTCTGTTTGTCTGACTTCTGCCTGTAGTCCTTGATTGGAGCATAGGCCTTCAACTACCTCATTCCACACTGTGCTATCTCATGCAGCTCCATCTATGCCTTCCCCAATATTATATATAATGTGTGTGCTATCCAGTGCCATCAACTATTCCTCACCTTTTCAACCACTGGTGATTGTTTGGTTCTATTAGCTCCACATTAGGCATTCTGAAGGTGACCGCCTATGGCCATTATTTACGATAACAACAGTCACAAGGGTATCTTACACTCACAGGGGCTAATTATAGACATCTGGTTAGATTTCATGATACATTGGCAGTGAGTAGAATGGATCACACAGGTCTACAAACTCAGGTTGTGAGGATGGAGGTAGATGCAATCGTGGCAGCTTTGAGGTGGCTAGTAGAAACTCAAAGTCACCAGTGCAATCGTGGTGTCTGATTATCAGTACATAATGCGTAAAGTTCAAAAGGACAACAGATGTGGCATCAGCGGATACCAAGTATTCTCTTGCAGGGAGTTGCTGTTTAGGTCTTGTAGAAGTGTGAACTAAAGAGAGAACAGATCTGTTAGCTTCAAGAAAACTAGGAGTTGGAACCCTCATAATGGGCTACGCAGACATTCTGAAGACGATCTATGAGCAGCTGCTAGCTGATGATACAATAACAGATGAAACATGTTTTAAGAATGAGTCTGAGTGTGCTAGAAACTTTTCCTTTTGCATTCCCCAAGTATTGGATTCAAAACCTATGGCAGGTTTGCTTTATTTACATCTTTCAACCAGGTATGCTTATAATTTTTGCAGCATCTCATCTCATCTCATCAAGTTCCTCTTGTACCTTGCGGTGTCGAGGTGAAGTATAAACTTCGTGAGAGTGCCCGATTATGGGCTTCATATATCGATATTCCCATGGACTCTGCTATTCCCTCCGTCCAACGTTTACGTGGTCGGCCTCTTCCTCTGTTTCCATCTGGTCTGTACATCATTGCTTGCTGTGGTATGCTGTTGACTGGTAACCTACTTGCATGGCCAAACCATTTGACTTGCTGTTTTCTGATAAAATCTAGTGCTGCTTTAACCCCCACTTTAGTCCTGATTTCTTCATTTCTGATCTTATCTCTTCTTGATACGTTGAGTATTCTTCTCAGGAACCTCATTTCTGTTGTGATTTTTCTTTTCTCTTTTTCTGTCATTGTCCAGGTTTGGCATTGGTAGCATAGAGTTGGTAGGAAGATTGTGTTGTAAAGTGCTTTCTTAGTAGTTATTGATACATGTTTGTTCTTTAGTATTGGTGCCATTTGTCCAATGAGTTGATTTGCCTTATTGCACCTATTTTCGATCTCATCTTCTGATCTGCCATTTGATGATATTATACTTCCTAGGTACTTGAAACTCTTCACTTGTTTCAAGGGAAGTTCGTTTAGGTGAATTGTTGTTGTTTGTTCTTCTTTAGTTATAGTCATTACCTCTGTTTTGCTTGTGCTAATTTTCATGTTATGTTCCCTACACATTTCGTTTAGACTATTCATGTGGTCTTGTAATTCAGCTTCTGATTTTGCTATTAGTGCTTGGTCGTCCGCAAACAGGAGTTCTCTAATGGTTAGATTTGCAGTTGGTTCTTCTTCTGTGTTCTCATCATGCGGTATTCTTGCTGTCTCTGCTTGGCTGGTTTCTTTACATATGTTGTCTATATATGTTAATGAACAAGAGAGGGGACAGGACACAACCTTGTCGTACTCCAGATCTTATGGTGAAGGGTTCTGAGTGTCCTCCAGTTGCTCTCACTATGCATTCACTGTTGTATAAACTTTTACATAGGTTTGTTAGATGTGTACTCACTCCATATTGTTTAAGGATTTGCCACAACTTGTTTCTATCTCCCCTCTGCTGTGTGTCCACCGTGACGAGGTAGAGGGGCTTGTGCGTCCCAATGACCCCAAGAGCTATGCCGACGGTAGCACAGCTACTGGTAGGGCCACCCATGTCGGACAGGTCAAGGGAGAGGGACCAGACGAAGAGACACACAAACCTGCTGCCTTGTAGGTAGACTGGGGACAGTCAAAGGCTAGGGAAAGCACCCCAAATACATGCTTGTCGAAATCGGATGCACTGAGCCACAGGCTTGACAAAGCAGTGCAACGTGAAACCTGCTGCCTTGTAGGTAGACTGGGGACAGTCAAAGGCTAGGGAAAGCATCCCGAATAAATGCTTGTCGAAATCGGATGTACTGAGCCACAGGCTTGACAAAGCAGTGCAACGTAACTTAATTCATGATGTCACAAATCAAAATTAATCGATATGGTGCTAATCCCGTGAAGTCCCATCAGGCGGTGATAGTGCCGGGCCCCCTGCCTCGAGGGGGTCCACCCATGACTACTGGTGGTCACCTTCCCCTGTGCTGTGGAGTCAAGGCACAGAGGAGTAGGTTAAGAGCTATTGACCAAATACCCCGGACACTCAACATACTACAGTGGAATGCCGAAGGAGTTTACAAGAAGAAAGACTCCCTAACACAGCGTCTTCATAAAGATAGAATAGATGTGGCATGCATTCAAGAGACACACCTCAACGCCAATCACAAATTCTCAGTCAGAGGATATCAGGCCACACGTTTCGACCGCGAAGGACACAAAGGAGGAGTTCTAATACTTACACGAAATACAATACCTTGCAGCGAAGTATCTGTGATCTCTAACAACCAAACGGAAATTATAGGTGTTGATATAATGATAAAGGACGTGAAAATAAGAATCTACAATCTGTATAGCCCAGCAGATAAGGATCTTACACTCTCAAACATGAAAATAACTGACACAAACTGCATTATTGTCGGAGACTTTAATAGCCGTTCAGAAAGATGGGGATACCCAGATACTGACAAAAGAGGAGATGAATTGGAGGACTGGGAAATAGACTCAAATCTCCATCTACTCAACAAAGCGGATGACACACCGAGCTTCTACTCCAGAAGATGGCTTACCACTTCTACTCCAGACTTAGCTTTCTGCACAGGAGACATCCTCCACAAAATTGATCGCCATGTGCTGGACCAATTAGCAGGTAGTGACCACAGACCAATCAAGCTTGAAATGAATATGGAGTATGTTCCACAGGAGCAAAAGCCCTTGCCCCGCTGGAATTACAAACGAGCAGATTGGGACAGATTTGCCATACTAACAGACAAATATTGTGAAAACATAAATACACGATATGGCAACATAAAGCAAATGGTGGAAAGTCTAAACAGAGCAATAATACAGGCAGCCACTGAGTCCATTCCAAGAGGAGCGAGGAAAAATTACAAACCATACTGGACTGAAGAACTACAAAGTTTGGAGGACAAAGTTGAAGATGCCAGGAAGACAGCAGAGAGAGAACAAACAATTGAAGCAAACATCTCTCTCAAAGCCATCTCAGCAAAATATAAAAGAACAGTAAATCAAACAACAAGAGATTGTTGGAGGGAAAAAACAGAAAACCTGAATTTTGACAGGGATGGAAACAAACTATGGAAACTAGTGAAAGCCATGAACAATGAAGGACCTAGAAACAAACAAATAACAATTAAACAAGGAAATGCCTTGCTTACAGGCAAAAAGGCTGCAAATGCACTAATGGAACACTATGCAAATGCAAACCACATTGATATTACAACCGAACAGAAGAAAGCAATCAAAGACAAACAGATACATCATAGAAATAAAGAGACAGCAGCAGAATATATGATGGCAAATCTAACAATGGAAGAAATGGAACAGGCAATGAATACCCTAAAAAAGAAGAAATCACCAGGAAAGGATGGAATCACAAATGAAATGCTAATAGGACTAGGCACCAAGGCAAAGAAGAAACTACTAGCAGTCCTAAATAACAGCTGGAAGAGAGGAATAGTCCCACAGGCATGGAAGGAAGCTATACTAATACCAGTCCCAAAGAAAGGAAAAGACCTGGAAGAACCAAATGGCTATCGACCTATCAGTCTACTTAGCTGTGTAGGAAAATTAATGGAACGCATTATCAATGGCAGGCTAACATGGCATCTGGAAGAAAACAAACTCTTAACACCACACCAAGCAGGATTCAGAAAATACAGATCCACTGAAGATCAAATAACCTATATAGCTCAGGAAATAGAGGATGCCTTCCAAGAGAAAAAGCACACACTAGCAGTCTGGATAGATTTAGAAAAAGCATTTGATAAAGTATGGAAGGAAGGACTGAAAGTAAAACTGCAAAACATGCATGTTTGTGGAAAAATGTATAAATGGATCAGCCACTACCTTGAGAACAGAACTGCCAGGACAAAAGTACAAGGACAAACAAGCAAAATGATGCTGCTGGAGCAAGGTGTCCCCCAAGGAGGAGTTCTTTCACCAACATTATTCCTAGCATATATAAATGACATCACAGAAAATTTTCCAGCCAGAGTACACACATCCTCCTTTGCAGATGACCTAGCCATATGGACATCTGAAGAATATATTAGTACAGCTAACAGCAGAATACAGCAAGCCTTATTAGCGCTAGAGGACTGGTCAAAATCATGGCTAGTGAAGATAAGTGAGGAGAAAACAACATGCACAGTGTTCTCCCTCTCAAATAAAACTCAGCAACCTAAGCTGGTATTGAATGGAAAAATATTGCGCCATGAAGAAAATCCAAATTATCTAGGAGTCACCTTTGATCGTCGCCTGACATGGAAGACACAGGTTGAGAAAAATCGAACAAGAGCAAGGCAGAGAATGGCAATCATGAAAAAGCTTGCTGGTACAACGTGGGGAGCAGATGAGAAAGTTCTCAAGAAGTTATATACTGGACGGGTGAGGCCAGTACTGGAATATGGCATTGCAGCTTGGGCAACAGCAGCTAAGTCAAACTTTAACAAAATAAGTAGAGTCCAAAACCAAGGAATGCGAATCATAACTGGAAGCCTGAAGACAACGCCTATTAATGAACTAGAAAAGATCACTTGTTTACAACCAATGCAGGATAGAAGAGATAGCAGAGCCCAGCAACAAGCAGAAAAATTTAGAAGATTGACAGACCACCCTATGTACAACAGATTTAATGGTTTTGGAAAGGGAAGACTGAAGCGTAGCAACTTTGTAGAAACTGCAAAACGAAGGATTAGGGCAGATCCTATACTTAACATATCAACAGTCAAGCCCATACACAATGCACACAAGTTCCCAGCTTGGAGACAGCAGCAACTGCCTGAGATGATAGAAAACATTCCTGGTATTGAGAAAAAGAACACTCAGCATGAAACCGAAAGAAGAGAAATAACCCTAAACTACATAAAAGAACATTACCCAAGCAGGAATTGGACCCATGCATATACAGATGGATCAGCCAAAACTTCAATAGAGAATGGAGGAGGAGGAATTCTCCTAAATTTAAAAAATGGAGTGAAAAAAACACATTCAATGGCAACTGGAAAATTTTCAAGTAACTTCAAAGCGGAGGTAGAGGCTTTGAAAACTGCAGCAGAAATGCTCCTGATGGAGGAAAATAAAGAGAAGCAAATAGCTATCTTCACAGATGCAAAGTCAGCTGTCTCAATACTCAAGAGCAATAACAGCACAGAACTAACTGACCTAAGAGCAGCACTCCATGGTCTATGCCAGAAATCCAAAAAAGTTGTAATACAGTGGATCCCATCACATTGCAGTATACCTGGAAACGAAGAGGCTGACAGACTGGCAAAAGAGGGCGGACGACTACCACAGCCTGACATAGACATAACCTATAATGAGGCAAAGAGGTTGATAAAAAGCACTTATAGAACCAAATGGGAATCAGAGCATCCAGGCCATCAGAAGGATGATGCATATTACAAACTCGACCGAAGAGAACAAGTAGCAATCTTCAGACTCCGCACAGGACATAACAGGCTGAAATACCACTTGTTCAATAAACTAAAGATAGGAGATACCGATGAATGTAATTGTAGAACTGGAAAAATGACAGCAAAACATTTGCTGCAGGATTGCCCAACGTATGCAGAACAGAGAAAGATATTTTGGCCCACACCTGCTTCATTTGAGGACAAGCTCTATGGAGATATCAACAAGCTCAAGTTGACCGCAGCTTACTTTAACTACATACAGGTTGACATTTAAAGGTGCATGAAGACCCAGAGGCATGAAATGGAATATTGCTTGGATAGCAAATCCATTATGTGGAAAGTCCAAATCGAAAGCTCGCTGTGTGGGCTTCATAAAAGGTGGAAAAGTGTCCTAGTGGCACGAAATGGAATATTGCTTGGATAGCAAATCCATTACGTGGAAAGTCCGAATCAAAAGCCCATTGTGTGGGCTTCATAAAAGGTGGAAAAGTGTCCTAGTGGCATGAAATGGAATATTGCTTGGATAGCAAATCCATTACGTGGAAAGTCCGTATCTAAAGCCCACTGTGTGGACTTCATAAAAGGTGGAAAAGTGTCCTAGTGGCACGAAATGGAATATTGCTTGGATAGCAAATCCATTACATGGAAAGTCCGAATCGAAAGCTCACTGTGTGGATGTCATCTGCAGACTGCATACTTCTGGTTTCCGGAAGAACAGCCTATGGTGAACGGAAGGCCCAATATACGGAAGTGAGGCTAAGCAGCCATGTGCAGGACGTGACGATTCCTTGGGTGAGCCCAGTACCAGAGCGCTATGTATCGGCTCTGCAATTATGGAAGCCTCCTTGGATGGCGGGGAATGCCCATGGTCTGCCCCTGCCTTCCCTTGAGGGCTGACCAGGATCTTTGGCTGTTCTATATGGACCAGCTGGGATGGGGGATAACACCACAACAGTGAGAGTCAAACGTCCTAAGAAACCCCCGGGAAGGTTAACCCGGTCAACAAATGCCCGCAGAAGTCGGATGTGTCGGCCTAACGGCGCAAGAACGCAGCTCTGCTGTAAACAGGCACAACGCAATCACATCCGAAAAAAAACTCCGGATGAACGAAGAAGAAGAAGAAGTTTCTATCTACTCTATCGAATGCCTTTTCTTGGTCGACAAAGTTAGCCTTTGTAGAGTGTTTCATTGAATTCGATTGATTTTTCTATAAGTTGTCTAAGAGCAAAAATTGCATCTGTGCATCCTTTGTTTTTCCTAAATCCAAGTTGTGTTTCGCTTAGCTGGGGTTCTAAAGTAGTTCGTAATCTTTTTTCAAGAATTTTGCAAAATATTTTCCCAGTATGACTCAACAGTGAAATGCCTCTGTATTGTGTGCAGTCTCTTTTGCTGCCTTTGTTTTTCCAAATTGGGATAATTATGGCATTTCCCCAATCTCGTGGTGTCTGTTCTACCCAAACATGATTGAATAGTCTATGTAGCCAAGCTGTTCCTACTTCTCTTGCTGCTTTAATTAGTTCATTTGGTATTTCATCCTGTCCGGGTGATTTGTTCAATGGGGCTAATCTGATGGCTTCTATAATTTCTTCTTTTAGTATGTCTGGTTCTAGTTCTTCGGTGACATCTGTATAGGTCTCTTGAATTCCTGTGGGATGTTGAGAAGTTGTTTGAAATACTGCTTCCATCTTATTAGGATGTGCTTTTTTTCACTTATTGGCTCTCCATTTTCGCTATTAATTATTTCAGTTGGGTCAAAGGGTTCTCCTCTGGCTCGCATTGCACCTATCTTTTTGTAGAAGTTTCTAGTTGCCTCCTTGTAGGGGAGACACTCAGCAAACACACAAAACACCTGAGTGCTTGGTAGGGGTCTTGTCTTGTCTTGTGCAGCAATTAAAAAAAATTCTCATCAATATTTTGGTGACATTTTATAAATATTTATAAGTTAGGCTTATTTTTAAATGTTTCCAGTTGTGTAGTTTTACAGCCATTAGCTGAAAGTAGTGAATCAGCTATGGCTACATGATACATTCATGATAGTTCCTTCAACTTGCCACTCACCACTACCTCATACATGACTAAACCATGAAACTTTCTGCCTGCCTAAAGATTTAACCTTACCTGATAACAGCTTTGGACAATATCAGCCTATTAAGAGAGGTATGAGACAGGGATGTGTAATGTCTCCAGATCTTTTTTTCCTATACAGTGAAAATATTTTCAGAAATGTTAGTTAGTTAGTTAGTCTTTTCTCTTGAGCCTAAGGCGGCGCATAGGGCAGAAGTCTTGTCTCTCCATGCCTGGCGGTTCACTGTTACCTGTTGTAGATCTTGGATATTTACTTGGCCATTGGGGACGCAGAGGTGTTTCCAAGGCACCAGGGCCGGGTTATATACTGGCCAAGACCTATTGACGCGTCCTCGTCGAGCGTCCTGGGCAACAGGTCCCTTCGGGGTCCTGGCTAAAGTCAGTAGGATCGCCGATTCCTCCGAAGTCGGAGAGTGTCTGCCTGTACGGCGAGGAACCACCAGTCTGCACACCAATAAGCCAGACATGGGACAACGGATACTCAAGCAAAACTCAGGTCCTGTATGACATCACACTGATGTTGGACAACAGGATGCCTTCATCCGACATACAGGACTTCGCGTTGGAGCTCAAGCCAACGAACACAAGCAAGCAAGCAAGCAACTTGGCCATTGAATGAGCCTTCTCTAATGATGGTTCTACGCAGGGTCTCTCTTGGTCTTCCCCGTTTTCTTTTCCCTACCGGTGACCGGTACAATGGCGGCAAAATGAAGCGTTACTTTTCGGAGGGACGCTATTTAGTTTTTTTCATTGGATTTCGTGTGACTTCCTATGGATTCCCTGTGAATAATGTTTCCCTGCGGATTATGTGATGTTATATTGTGTTCCTTTTATTGGAAGTTTTCAAAAGAAGCCACGGAAGGCAGGTGGTGGATGTAATTTTAAGGGCAGCCGACAGATATTGTGGGTCATGGCCTCGAGTTACACGACGGCAGGCAGACGAACTCTTCTTGAGTCAATGGCTGCGGTCTCCGACCAGTAAGGTCACTGCCATAGAGGAAAGCAACGGCAAACTACCTCTTTAAAAGTGCCTAGTATATCATGATTCGCTTAAAGACTGATCATCGCAAGACAAGGACAGAGACGTTAAAATTAGCAACTTGGAACGCTAGGATGTTAAACATAAAACAAGAAATTGAAAGGGAAAAAATTAATATTTTAGGTATGTGCGAAACGAGATGGACAGGAGCAGGCATCAAGATAGGAGAAGATTTCAAGATTATTTATTCTGGAGGTGAAGATCATCATAGGGGAGTGGCAATTATTCTGGACCGGAAAACAACAAAATCTATTCAAGGATATTGGGCTGTGTCGGACAGAGTTCTACTAGTTAAATTAAGTGGCAGACCTTTTAGCATAAATATTATTCAAGTATATGCCCCAACAGGAGAATCCAGTGAAGATAGTGTAGAAGAATTTTATAATGACATAGAGTCTGCCTTAAAGAAATGTAAAAATTTCAGAAATAAACATTATAATAGGGGACTTCAATGCAAAAGTAGGAAATCAAGGGGATAGATACACAGTAGGAAACTATGGTTTAGGAGAGAGAAATGAAAATGGATACAGACTCGTAGAGTGGGCAAAAGAACAGGAAATGATTGTAGGAAACACCTGGTTCAAACAACACCCTAGAAGATTATGGACATGGAGGAGTCCTGATAGCAGGATTAGAAACCAGATTGACTACATTCTGATTAGCAGAAGATTTAGAAATGCATTAACAATAGCAAAAACAGTTCCCAGTGCTGATTGTTATAGTGACCACAGATTACTCACAGGAACATTGAGGATAAAGTTGAAGAAAGTCAAGTATATAACAGGAAACACTAAATATGATTTGTGTACATTGAGTAATGACAAGGAAATACAAAACAAATTCAACATAGAAGTACAGAACAGATTTGAAATTTTGTCTGATCTAGAGATCCTATTCCAGGATGTGGATGATCAATGGGAAACGTTGAAGAATTCAATCAATGTGGCTGCAGAAATAACTATTCCAAAATTAAAGAGGGTGGGTCGTAAGAAATGGATGACTGAAGAAATTTTACACCTCATGGAAACAAGAAGACTCAACAAAAATAATTCTGTCAAATATGAAGAAATTCACAGACAAGTCAGAACATTATGTAAGGAGGCAAAAGAAGCATGGCTTGAGGAAAAGTGCTTAGAAATTGAAAACCAACACAACAGTCAAAATACCAAATTAGTGCACAAAAGAATTCAGGAACTTACTAATAAAAGAACAAGTACATCAACAGGGTGTCTTAAAACTGAAGATGGCAAAATCATAATAGAAAAAGACCAGATTCTACAGGTATGGACAGATTATGTGAAACACCTTTATTATGATAACAGAGATGAACAGTATGATATTAGATTTAATAATGAAGGACCACCAATTTTGGAGATGGAGGTTCGAAATGTTCTTAAGCATATGAAAGCTGGCAAGGCCCCCGGTGCAGATAACATCACAACAGAAATGATTAAAGCTTTAGAAGAATTTGGACTAGATCAAGTCACCAGACTGCTGAACACATTATATGATACTGGAGATATACCTCCTGAATTATGTAACTCTATATTTATTGCAATCCCAAAGAAATCAGGAACCTTGGAATGTGATCAACATAGAACAATTAGTATAATGAGTCACATCACAAAGATTTTGCTAAGAATTATCATGCAAAGAGTGAGGAAGAAGATACAACCTGAAATAGGGGAAGAACAATGGGGGTTTGTAGAAGGAAAGGGTACAGTAAATGCTGTGTATATGCTGCGAACAGTTATTGAACGTGCTATAGAAGTAAACAAGGATATACATCTTTGCTTTATTAACTGTACAAAGCTTTTGATAGAGTTAGACATGTCAACATGGTGAATATGCTTGCAGATCTACAAATTGATGGGAAAGACATTAGACTTATAAAAAACATATATTGGAAACAACAAGCTGCAATAAGGATTGATAATGAAGTGGGACAGTATCAGCCAATTAAGAGAGGTGTTAGGCAGGGATGTGTGATGTCTCCAGATCTTTTTTCACTATACAGTGAAAATATTTTCAGAAATGTAGAGGATATAAATGGAATCAGCATTGGAGGACGAAACATCAATAACATTAGATATGCAGATGATACAGTATTAATTGCAGACAATGCGCAGGACCTGCAACAATTAGTAGATGCGGTTGTTGTACACAGTGAGCAACTGGGGTTAGAATTAAATTGTAAAAAGACTCAGGTTATGGTCGTCACTAGGAAGGAAGAAGTGCCACAATGTAATATACAAGTAAATGGAAATATTCTTCAACAAGTGAATCGGTACAATTATCTTGGAACAGTCATAACATCTGATGGGAGATGCCTTGAAGAGATTAGAACAAGAATCGCCATGGCGAAAGTAGCCTTTAGCAAGATGAAAAACATTCTGACCAATAAAAAGATGTCAATTGAAACGAGAAAAAGAGTGTTGAGGGGATACATAGAGCCTGTTCTTTTGTATGGATGTGAAACTTGGACAATGAGCACTCAAGCTGAAAAGCATCTGATGGCTGCAGAAATGTGGTTTCTGAGGAAAATGCAAAGAATACCATGGACAGACAGAGAGAAATTAGACGTAGACAGTCAAAATTTTTTGGACATGTTATGAGAAGAAATGGATTGGAGAACTTAGTGACAACTGGCAAGATCGAGGGGAACAGACCAAGAGGAAGACCGAGAGGAAAATATCTGGATGGCTTGGCCACATGGCATGGATGAGACAGGAACACTGAGCTGATCCACGACACTGGTGATCGAGTGAAATGGTGAGTCATGACCGCCCACGCTTTCCAGCATGGCACATGATTGATTGATTGATTGACCATATGAGGGCTTGGGGGAGTCTTGTCTTGTCCATTCTGAGTACATGGCCGATGTAGTTCCAACGGCGTCTTCTTATGAAATTGGATACTGTATCTTGCTTAGTCTTATTTGCGAATTGGTTCTGAAGTCTGTCCAGTGGATGTTTAGAAGTTCTAAGACATTTGTTCTCAAAATTGTCTAATTTTTTATCTAAAGCTACAGTTGATTTCCAACTTTCACATCCATACATTAACACTGGAATCACACAAGAGTTGAAGATTTTAAGTTTTGTGTGTTTGCTGAGTGTCTTTGACTTCCAGATGTTTGACAGTTTATTGAAGGCACTAGATGCCAGTGCGATTCTAGATGATATTTCTGGTGTTGAGTCCCCTGTAGATGTCATTTTGCTTCCTAGGTATGTGAAGCTGTTGACTTTTTCAAGAACGTAGCTGTTCAATTTGGTGACATCTGAACTGTTGGTAAGATCAATAGTCTGTTTTTGTGGTGTTAATTTGGAGACCAATTTGCCCTGAAACATTTTGGAGGTGGTTTATTTTCTCTTGGGCATCCGGGTGTGTTGAACTCAAAAGCACTATGTCGTCAACAAAGTCCAGGTCTTCTAGAATTTTGTCAACCCAATGGATACCCATATTTGTGTTGTTTGTGCATTTGCGCATGACCCAATCGATAGCTATTCCAAAAAACATCGGTGATAAGACACAACCCTGTTTCGACTGAGAACCAGTCAGAGTTGCCTGTTTCTGTTCTTACGCAGCAACGTGTCTCTTTGTAGAAAGATTTTATGACGTCAGAAATGTAGAAGATATAAATGGAATCATCATTGGAGGACGAAACATCAATAACATTAGATATGCAGCAGTATTGATTGCAGACAATGCGCAGGACCTGCACCAATTAGTAGATGCGGTTGCTGTACACAGTGAACAACTGGGATTACAATTAAATTGTGAAAAGACACAGATTATGGTCGTTACTAGGAAGAAATAAACACCACAATGTAATATACAAGTAAATGGAAATATTCTTCAACAAGTGAATCGGTACAACTATCTTGGAACAGTCATAACATCTGATGGCAGATGCCTTGAAGAGATTAGAACAAGAATCGCCATGGCGAAAGTAGCCTTTGGCAAGATGAAAAACATACTAACCAATAAAAAGATGTCAATTGAAACGAGAAAAAGTGTTGAGGTGCTACATAAGAGCCTGTACTTTTGTATGGATGTGAAACTTGGACAATGTGCAGTCAAGCTGAAAAAACATCTGATGGCTGCAGAAATGTGGTTTCTGAGGAGAATGCAAAGAATTCCATGGACAAGACAGAAAAACAAATGACCAAGTATTACAGGAGACAAATGAAAATCGTAAATTGATTAGAGACATTAGACGTAGACAGTCAAGTTTTGGGCTTGTTATGAGAAGAAATGGATTGGAGAACTTGGTGACAACTGGCAAGATCGAAGGGAACAGACCAAGAAGTAAATACCTGGATGGCTTGGCCACATGGCATGGTCGAGACAGGAACACTTGATCCACGACTCTGGTGATCGAGTGAAATGGCGAGTCATGACCGCACACGTTTTCCAGCATGGCACATGATGGATGGATGATAAGAACTTCCATGGATGTTAGTATAATTGGTAGGGACTATTCTGTGGCGAAGGAGTGAAGACAATACAATTTGCACTCCCGCATTTGAAACACAGCTAAGCGCAATTTGGAAGCAAACTCCTTGCACTGGTTTTTATACAATGGTATGAGTGCCAGGCATTCAGCAAGCAATGGCACACTACTGAATGTAAACTTGCCAAGATATCACAAACAGCTAAAAAATGCTGGGGTTGATGGCAATGTCTTGTTAAGGAAATGGGACTAGCTATGCTGATGTCATGTTCACAGCCAAACAAGGGTTCAAAGCTTGTGTTCATGTCTGCTAACAGAGGAATAAACGGGTCACCTATTCCTCCATGCATTCAGGCCATAACACATCAGACCCACAGCAAATTCCTGGTTCGGGACATATTTTTTCAGTTGTATTGACAAACACATATTTCATAGCTATTTTTTCCCCATCTTGTTTTATATATTTACATACATTAACACTCTACTTAGCCTTTGTTGACCAAGAAAAGGCATTTGATAGGGTAGATAGAAACAAGCTGTGGGAAATCCTTAAACAATATGGAGTGAGTACACATCTAACAAACCTATGTAGAAGTTTATACAACAACAGTGAATGCATAGTGAGAGCAACTGGAGGACACTCAAAACCCTTCACCATAAGATCTGGAGTACGACAAGGTTGTGTCCTGTCCCCTCTCTTGTTCATAACATTTATAGACAACATATGTAAAGAAACCAGCCAAGCAGAGACAGCAAGAATACCGCATGACGAGAACACAGAAGAAGAACTATCTGCAAATCTAACCATTAGAGAACTCCTGTTTGCGGACGACCAAGCACTAATAGCAAAATCAGAAGCTGAATTACAAGACCACATGAATAGTCTAAACGAAATGTGTAGGGAACATAACATGAAAATTAGCACAAGCAAAACAGAGGTAATGACTATAACTAAAGACGAACAAACAGCAACAATTCACCTAAACGAACATCCCTTGAAACAAGTAAAGAGCTTCAAGTACCTAGGAAGTATATCATCATCAAATGGCAGATCAGAAGACGAGATCGAAAATAGGTGCAATAAGGCAAATCAACTCATTGGACAAATGGCACCAATACTAAAGAACAAACATGTATCAATAACTACTAAGAAAGCACTTTACAACACAATCTTCCTACCAACTCTGTGCTACCAATGCCAAACCTGGACAATGACAGAAAAAGAGAAAAGAAAAATCACAACAACAGAAATGAGGTTCCTGAGAAGAATACTCAACGTATCAAGAAGAGATAAGATCAGAAATGAAGAAATCAGGACTAAAGTGGGGGTTAAAGCTGCTCTAGATTTTATTAGAAAGCAGCAAGTCAAATGGTTTGGCCATGCAAGTAGGCTACCAGTCAACAGCATGCCACAACAAGCAATGATGTACAGACCAGATGGAAACAGAGGAAGAGGCCGACCACGTAAACGTTGGACGGAGGGAATAACAGAATCCATGGGAATGACGATATACGAAGCCCATAACCGGGCACTCTCACAAAGTTTATACTTCACCTTGACACCGCAAGGTACAAGAGGAACATGATGAGATGAGACATACATTAATTGTAATTCTAATAGTAATTTGGTTTCATCAGTATCCATTTGTCAGTTTTTTTATTCTATCTGTCCTCAGTGTTCGCATCATTTTTCTTTAAAAAAAAAAAAACCTCAGCAGTTTCCACATAATTCCCCACTTGTCGGCTAATTTCCATGATTCTCCTCCATAGATCAGGACTGGCTCAACATAACTCTTTAGAACACACATCGTAGCATGTATTACTAGTGGGAGTTTATTCCTGTAACACCTGACTTTTAACAACTTTAGGGATGACATGAGCATTGCAACTATAATATTGTGTTACACTTTATGGTGATCGAATGGGCCACGTCACATTTATTTATACATATGAAACCATAAGAACTAGAGAAAGGAGTACAATTATGAGACAAATGATAAATGTAAAAACATATAATGGAATTACTACTGTTTATTGTTTCTCTGTAAAACTGACATACTATTTCTGAACATGAATCTTTGTGAAGCACAACCCATGACATAAAACTGAAGTCAGCTGAATGGAACCAGAAATGAAATGCTATAAGCAATTAAAGTTCTGTTGTTACCAAGAACCGAATTCACGCACTCTCCAGGAAGTCTTTGCAGTGTTCAGTCTTTTTAAGATTTCAGCGCAGGGTTTGCTTACTGTTCCTGTAGAGAACTAGCTCTGGCAGTATCTACATTTCAAGTTTTTTCCCCCCTACTTTTTGCTAGTGCCATCTGGTAGCGTTTGGTTGTATCTGAATGTCTGGATAGCCACCCTCCCTTTCCTTGGGTATGATGACCACATGATTAAATAACTCTGTTAGGGAAAGAAACTGTTGTGAAAGGGAGCTAGTCACCCTTCTCATAAAGTCAAGACTAGTTTTATATGTGAGGTCCATAATGCTTCATCCCAATGGGAGTAGAAACCATTGTTTGTTGCAAATCCTTTACAGAGGTTTCTGATTTCTTGGCAAATTTACGTCCAGTAGTTTGCCATTGCTTTCTGAATGACCATTGTATGAAAACCAACGCAGTGGTCTGCTTCCAAATCACCTGCAGCTGTATTTTGACCGCGGGATGTGGGATTACAAACTGCGCCCACAACCCCTTCGCCATAGAAACTGTTACATTACCTTTATCAATAAAAATGTCCCTACTAAAGATTCTTTCGAAGTCAGAGATAAGACAGTTTTCACAGCAAAAATGTAATACTCATGAAGTCATATTCCACAAATCACGACCTCCATGGCAACAAACAGTGTATAGATGCAGTCTTCTCATACAATCGTTATGTCTCAAATTACATTATCTTTCAAGCAGTACATATAAGAAATCAATGCCCATACTGAAGACACAAAGGCTGTCACACCATTAGAGATAATATTTACATTTCAAAACATGAGCAAACTTTAATGTCCACTTTAGAGCAAGGTATACAACCGAATCCATTTGATAAGAGGGCATCACTGCAGTAGCACATGTCCTCTGTTTTGAAAGCCTAGGGTGTCAGACGGCCTGGGTTCAGATCTCAAGGCAGCATGTTCTTGTAAATATGGCAATATTAACACAACGGAAATGTGGATGCCTCAATGCTCCAGGGTAGGAGAGGAAAGACTGGATGAATAAGATGATCAGTGGGAACTGAAAGATAACAACAGTATCCTGTGCACTGTTTGATGATGGCAAAGACAGCCAGGTAAAGCACGCACAATGAAGACGGCCATGTGCTGTTCTGACAGTGAGTCTGTCCCCAAGAATACTGGCAAACAGGGTTCAGTAAAGAAAGACCTGACTTACTCCATGATTAAAAAATGTTTTGAGGAAAGTAATGCAACTCTTGAAACTTAACACACAAAAAGAAACACACCCACATTCTTAAAACAGAAGATGCACATCTATTGTTTGTTTTGTGTGTATACTCTCCAAACAGCACACAATCACACCCACGCTCTTAAAACAGATGATGCACATCTATTGTTTGTTTTGTGTGTATACCCTCCAAACAGCACACAATCACACAAAATCATTGCATGCACACATTTCAGAACAGCACAGGCATTCAGGTGCATCCCAATTAACAGAAGAAACTGACAGAAGCAATATTGTTCAAACAGCAACATACATTTCCAAAAAAAAAAAAAAAAAAAATTCATCTTTCCTTCAGGTGCCTGGTCTGAAGCCGACATCTGTGGTTGTGACTCTTCTATCCTGTTTATCATCTGATATTTGGATGAAGCTGGCGTAAGCTATATTACTTGTTACCCCACCTATGTCAGCTATCCACTCCCATTTTTTGCTGCCTCTCCGGCCTGGCACTCCCCCACATCATGCTCATGTCTCTGTGACCAAGTCTTCAGCTGATACCAGTTTTAGGCAACAGTCAAGGACCCTCCAACACACCTTCAGCTGCCCGGGGCATCTGGTGCTAGACTCAAGCTGTGTACAGCTATCTGTGGGTGATGTGGCCAGCCTCCCACTGGCTGCCTTACCTTCCCAAGACATTTTTTAGTACCCATTTTAGACTAGATCAACCTGGGCACCCAGGTCAAACCCCACTCTTCTGTTGATGCTCCAGCATGTGCCTTTTCCTTAGGGTTTGGGCGAGTAATCTTGTCATGCCAGCAGCTCAGCATTTGTTTTATGCACTATGCAAAACAAAAATGCCAACACAAGATGAAGGCAGTCAATGGCAGATACTGTCACTGGAGTGTGAAGTGTTCACATATTCTAGATGTCACTGGGGTGTGAAGAGTTCACATATTCTAGATCTCTCACTGGGGTGTGAAGTGTTCACATATTCTAGATCTGTCACTGGGATGTGAAGTGTTCACATATTCTAGATCCGTCATTGGAGTGTGAAGTGTTCACATACTCTAGATCTGTCACTGGAGTGTGAAGTGTTCACATACTCTAGATCTGTCACTGAGATGTGAAGTGTTCACATACTCTAGATCTGTCACTGAGATGTGAAGTGTTCACATATTCTAGATCTGTCACTGAGATGTGAAGTGTTCACATACTCTAGATCTGTCACTGGAGTGTGAAGTGTTCACATACTCTAGATCTGTCACTGGGATGTGAAGAGTTCACATATTCTAGATCTGTCACTGAGTGTGAAATGTTCACATATTCTAGATCTGTCACTGGGATGTGAAGTGTTCACATATTCTAGATCTGTCACTGAAGTGTGAAGTGTTCACATATTCTAGATCTGTCACTGGAGTGTGAAGTGTTCACATATTCTAGATCTGTCACTGAAGTGTGAAGTGTTCACATATTCTAGATCTGTCACTGGGGTGTGAAGTGTTCACATATTCTAGATCTGTCACTGGGGTGTGAAGTGTTCACATATTCTAGATCTGTCACTGGGGTGTGAAGTGTTCACATATTCTAGATCTGTCAGTGGGATGTTAAGTGTTCACATATTCTTGACCTGTCACTGAAGTGTGAAGTGTTCACATATTCTAGATCTGTCACTGAAGTGTGAAGTGTTCACATATTCTAGATCTGTCACTGGGATGTGAAGAGTTCACATATTCTAAATCTGTCACTGAAGTGTGAAGTGTTCACATATTCTAGATCTGTCACTGAAGTGTGAAGTGTTCACATATTCTAGATCTGTCACTGGGATGTGAAGTGTTCACATATTCTAGATCTGTCACTGAAGTGTGAAGTGTTCACATATTCTAGATCTGTCACTGAGATGTGAAGTGTTCACATATTCTAGATCTGTCACTGAAGGTGAAGTGTTCACATATTCTAGATCTGTCCCTGGGATGTGAAGAATTCACATATTCTAGATCTGTCACTGAAGTGTTCACATATTCTAGATCTGTCACTGAAGAGTTCACATATTCTAGATCTGTCACTGAAGAGTTCACATATTCTAGATCTGTCACTGGGATGTGAAGTGTTCACATATTCTAGATCTGTCACTGGGATGTGAAGTGTTCACATATTCTAGATCTGTCACTGGGATGTGAAGAGTTCACATATTCTAGATCTGTCACTGGAGTGTGAAGTGTTCACATATTCTAGATCTGTCACTGGAGTGTAAAGTGTTCACATATTCTAGATCTGTCACAGGGATGTGAAGTGTTCACATATTCTAGATGTCACTAGGGTGTAAAGTGTTCACATATTCTAGATCTGTCACTGGAGTGTGAAGTGTTCACATATTCTAGATCTGTCACTGGGATGTGAAGAGTTCACATATTCTAGATCTGTCACAGGGATGTGAAGTGTTCACATATTCTAGATGTCACTAGGGTGTAAAGTGTTCACATATTCTAGATCTGTCACTGGAGTGTGAAGTGTTCACATATTCTAGATCTGTCAGTGAAGTGTTCACATATTCTAGATCTGTCACTGGGATGTGAAGAGTTCACATATTCTAGATCTGTCACTGAAGTGTTCACATATTCTAGATCTGTCACTGAAGAGTTCACATATTCTAGATCTGTCACTGGGATGTGAAGTGTTCACATATTCTAGATCTGTCACTGGGATGTGAAGTGTTCACATATTCTAGATCTGTCACTGGGATGTGAAGTGTTCACATATTCTAGATCTGTCACTGAGATGTGAAGTGTTCACATATTCTAGATCTGTCACTGGGATGTGAAGTGTTCACATATTCTAGATCTGTCACTGGAGTGTAAAGTGTTCACATATTCTAGATCTGTCACAGGGATGTGAAGTGTTCACATATTCTAGATGTCACTAGGGTGTAAAGTGTTCACATATTCTAGATCTGTCACATGGAGTGTGAAGTGTTCACAGTATTCTAGATGTCACTGAGATGTGAAGTGTTCACATATTCTAGATCTGTCACTGAGATGTGAAGTGTTCACATATTCTAGATCACCTCATAATGAGGTGAGATGGCCAGCTTTTCCTCCCTAGACAACAGTGTAAACTGACTGCCCCCTGCATGATGAGGCTGGGTCAACAGACACTAATCCTGTCACTGCTAGGTATTGAACCCGAACCACTGTCTTGGCAGTCAGCCACTATGTCACCGGAACTTCTACATATGCAAAAGCCCAAAAATTATAAGAAAAACACACACATGCATGTAGGCATGCATGTGCAGACAGATACACACATGCAAATATTCTAATAAAAGAAATTCACTCAATACCACTACATCATTCCAAACAGTAGATTCATACGTGTACACCTTTCTAACATTACAGTAAAAGAAATTCATTCACACATTCCAAACAATAAAAGACATTCATTCACACATATACACATTTAAAAAAAATAGAAGAAATGTATCCATATATGCACGGTGAAAACAAACAGTAGAAACATACTTATACACGCAAACATTCCAATAGAAGACATGCATCCATACATACACTCATTCCAAACACGAGAAGTTAAACAACCCCAACCACTGTCACTAGCAACTGTGTGTTCCCAGTAACAGGCCGATCAGAAGCCAGGTATTTACCTATACATCTTTTCACACACGATGAAAACAAAAACAGAATTGTTTCTTTTTACTTCTCTGAACTTTGCAAATTGCAGTAGAATGTCACGATTAAGTTCCTGTTGACATTCTTCGTCTAAAACACTGCTCTTCCAATCCTTATTTCCAAGTGTCCTATTCTAATTTATATTCTGCATTTATGACAGCTTTCTCCCCCTGGATTCTATGCAGCATGAAAACATGGTCCAACTGCATTTATATGAAGCAATTAGCAAAAGTGAAACCATCCTCTACACATACCAACAACCATAATCAATACTTTCCGTAAGTGGATCTCCTGGGATCCATGGGTGGTGGCCCAGAAGGAAACAAATTTAACCGCCCCATGGTGTATTGCTGAAAAAATGCATCTCCTATATGCCTGCTGTGTAAGCCTGAACTGTATCTTTGACATCTTTTGAGCCTTTGTAGGATTTGTATGGTCTGTATTCCCCGCGCCCATCGTAGTCCCCCTTGTCATCGTAGCGGTCGTATTTTCTGTCATCGTACTTCCTGTCGTCATGTTTCCTATCATCTTCATACTTATCATGCTTTCTACCATCGTAATCATCGTAGTCATATTTGTCTCCCTTGCTGCTGTCCCTACTGTGTCTGCTAGAGCGGGCATCAATTTTCTTAACAACGCTGCCCACCGTGGATATGCCTTTACTTTCATCCCCAGCCTTCAGAATGGTTTGAATTGTCGTCGCTGTTGTGGCTTCGCTTATATTTCTTCTTCTTTTTATGTTTGTGGGACCTGTCTTTATCTCTGGAACGAGACCGTGACCTTGACTTATGACTTGATTTGTGAGACTTTTCCGACCAAGTAGGAGCTTCTTCCATGAGAGTATCTTCGTCCACCATGTCTTCCTCGTCCATATCGTCAGAAACAGTCAGCGTCATTAAATTTGGTCGTTCTGGATTTGGGACAAACACATGTGATTTGACCATCCCTTGAGTCTTCTGCTTCAACTTCTGGGCAAATTCTGTTTTGGCATCACCTGTCAACTCCGAACCTTTCGATGCTGGCTTCTCATCATTCTCTGCATCACTTTCTTCTTCACTAATAATTTCCATGGCATCAGGAACTATTGCTGAAGTGGAGGAAGACTCTTTTGACAGTGGAGGTGCAGATTTCACATCAACATCCTCTGCAGGCACCAGTTCCTTCAGCACAGAATTGTGACTTGTTCGGATGGGGATTGTATGCTCGCTGGCTTGGATGGGTGTCAGATCAGGCCAGTTTTCTTTCTGTCCTGGTGACGTCTGCTGGAATACTGGAGGAGGCGGGGTGGAGAAGTTTGCGGCTATGACTGACGCAAGCCCAAAGGGCGGAGGAGGAGGCGGTGGTACATTAAGCGTAAGCGTGACTGGAGGAGGGACAGGCATGGGGATGGGAGGTGGTACCATTGTAGGGGTGGGAAGGATATACTATGGGAGGAGTGGATAGATTACTATTAGGTCTATACGGTAAAGGAGATGACACAGGTAGACTGGCAGCAGGACCATAATTCAAAGGGGTTGACGGCTGACTGGGTGACGTGCTACTTTCATTTGTCTGCATCTTCCACGCTGCCCAAGATTGTGGGGCATTTGTCTGCTGCTGGCTCTCAGTCTCTGATTTCTTGTTAAATGGGGTCATCATGGTTAAGCTATCCAGAAAACTTGGTGCTCCCGTCTTCACCGGGGTTTTCTGAGTCTGCGATATCAGCCTTGATAAGAAGTCAATAGGGTTTTCCTTCTTGGGCGGCGTGGTCCGTTTGGGTGGCGACACCAGGTTCTCATCCTGGACTGGGGTGGTTGGGGCTTCATCATCAAGTGGTGTCGCACCCCCATCGTCATCGCCACCCAATTTGACTTTGTTGCTGGACACTGATAGGCGTGAAATCTGTGGTGTGTATACTGGTGGGTTGGATAGTGTCGGATCTGTTTCTATCAAAGAAGCTTGCCAGGCGCGAATCAAGGCTGACATTCACTGAAAGACAAATCATAAACACACAATTATTAATTGTCTTGACCAGTTTCATACATTAAAAAAAAAGACAACTCTTCTCTCTCTCACACACAACAGCCAGGTGATAACAAAGGCCAAGCGGGGTTCGGCTGCGATGCGGGTGATAGTGGCGGCAAACTGTGAGCAGTGCCATCTATGTCTTCTTTATGAGGGTCTGGTCCTTTCTGTTTTGGAGTATGCGATGGCAATCCTGACTCTCAGCAATAAGCAGATAGAAAGGGTGGAAAGGATACAGAACAAAGCTATGCGCATTATTCTTGGATGTACAAGAGATACAGCATGCAGGGCGATGCACTACCTTCTTGATTTTCCAACCATGAGGGACAGAATACAAATTTGCCAAGCATGTGCCTACCTCAGAGTCAACGCAAACACACAACTATCCACTGCATAGCGAAATTAAGAAGTTAAGGGAAGCAGGTTAAAAAGAGGAAAGTCGTGGATGGGTCAAGCTGAAGACATTCTTCAGCAGGTGTGTTCACTTGAGGCCTTAGAACCTGGCGAGGAGTGGGTACAAGTGCCAACAGAGTTCTGTACATCCAACTAGACAGGAAATGCAGATAAGAAAATCCAGCTGCTGTGGCGGCAAAAGTACAGGCTCTGATCTTTGAGAATTCTTTAGAGGGTGATGGTGTCATTTACACGGATGGGTCGGTCGTCCGAGGAGTGAGAAGTTCATGGGCCTTTACGGCTCAGGCTGGAGGGAAAATTGTGAAGGAAGAGTCTAACGCTTTTGCTTTGACCACAAGCAGCCAGTCTATGGAAGTCATGGCAGTAAGTAAAGCAATAACATGGCTCGAGATACAGACATTCAATCGGGCATGTGTCCTTAGTGACTCAATGGGTATGCTCAGGAGGATAAGATGGGGTGGGTCCGAAGAGAGTGGTTGCTGTCTCTGGAGCGGTCTCGGCTGGCAAAGATTAGTTTCATCTTCGTGCCAGGTATTGCGAGTGTACAAGGGAATGAACAGGCTGACAGACTTGCAGGTAGGGCTACTGCGGAAGGCGCATGAGCCATGGACCAGGCAGACATTTTGAATGCTCTACGAGAAGTGAGTCGTTTATGAGAACCAGGCAATGACTGGGAATCTACAACCATGGTCAGGCTGCGAGAACAGCAAGTTAAGAGAGGTGTGGTCAAACAAGAACACTATGCAGGAAGCCAAAGAAGATTGATAAACCAACACAGAACTGGTGTCGTGAGCCGCTACATGCTGTGGGATTTGCTGAGGAGGGGATTATGAACTGAATGGTTCGATGTGCCGACTAACTAACTAACTAACTACCACACAACAGCATATACAAAACTAAAAGAAGCCTATAGCATTCTAATGTATTTAAGTGACTTGCAGATTAAATAGCTTGCTGCCCAGACAAAATGTCTAAATCAGAACACACCTAATAGAATATTTCTGATAAAAACACATTTGGAGTCTAGCTGCGTGGTTCTGGTTTACACAGATTTAGATCCCTTGCCATGTGGTTCTGGTTTACACAGATTTAGATCCCTTGCTGTGTGGTTCTGGTTTACACACATTTAGATCCCTTGCCATTTGGTTCTGGTTTACACACATTTAGATCTTGCCATCTGGTTCTGGTTTACACAGATTTAGATCCCTTGCCATGTGGTTCTGGTTTATACAGATTTAGATCCTTTGCCATTTGGTTCTGGTTTACACAGATTTAGATCCCTTGCCATTTGGTTCTGGTTTACACAGATTTAGATCCCTTGCCATTTGGTTCTGGTTTACACAGATTTAGATCCCTTGCCATGTGGTTCTGGTTTACACACATCTGGGCCTTGTCATCTGAATCCTAACCACTACCATGGAATTCACGCACTGGGCTGAGAACCTTGTGGTCTGTGGGAGGAGACAGGAGCACTTATGGCTTGCAATGGAGACAATCGCCTCCAAACCTTATTACAGCGACTGAAAAGTTTAGTAAGTAAGTATGCTAATCTGTTACGAAATTTTCAGCTGCAATAGCATAATGGCCAGTACATTTGTCTATCAGCAGTTCTAGATTCAATCTCCTTCGAGGTGGGATGTTTTGCAGAAAGCGGATAGATCTGGGAGGGTGTACCTAGCCTGATGAAAATGGAACAAGACAGTAGCTAGCCATATACTACTGATCATGTCGTCCATCAAGTACTGCTTGGTCAAGAAAATATAAGCCTAGCTGCAAATGGCCAATGTGTCTCATGGGGATGGAGACAGGAGCCGTTACCTTTTATGTTGCTGTAAAATGAAGTGGCCAATTGAAATATGGACATGGAGACAGGGTTCAGCTTTTACGCTGTAAAATAACGTGCCTCATCCTTTACTTGGGGACATAAATTACAAGTACCTCTGAAGTCAGAATGGGTTTGCCTCATGGCAAGGGACACTGGCAAAAGGGAAAGCTAATCTACATGCAAAAGTCAGTCTGCTGACTAGAAGTAGTAATAGCATGTGTATGGACTATGCTTGAGTTTAAAGCACATGAAAAAAAAAAGAAATGAAGTGCCAATTATTGACAAATAAACCTCTAAAACACATACTCATGCAGATGTAATATCTCCAACACAGTGTATACAAATACTTGTAGCTCCCTTACCCCTCACACACAAACACATCAACATACATGAAGCATGGTAGGCACAATGGCGCTCACCTGCCATATTGGTACTCTTATGTTCTTCTTCTTCCTCTGTGTTTCGTCTAGAATGTTGTTTTAGACATAATTGCTTTGTGCTTGTTTCCAGCATAGCTCCAATATTTAAATCTTTTGGCTGACACATCCAACTTCTTCAGGCATTTGTTAGCCAGGTTACCTTCCCAGGTCTCTTGGGTTTGATCCGCATCATGGTGGGTTAGAAGTTTTAAAATGGACCTGTCATCCAGTCTAAAATTGGTACGACGACATTCCTTGGAGAGCAAAGGCGACCAATGGTCATATTGACCACATGACCCACTAAGTGCCACTGGGTCTATACAATCAGGGGTCTAGCTCTCTATGCCCAATGTGCCTTAGGTGTTTTACAGAGATCTTTGCCTTTTTACTTGTATAAACGAAGCATGCACAGTGAGACAACTGGTAGCAGTAAAACAGCACAATATGTCAACTGCACACACAACAACAACATGATCACATATCACAGAAGTCTAACCATTGTCAGAGCCGTCAAAGTTGAGATCAGGAGGTGTACCCTCAGGAGATGGGGCTTCCAATGGTGGAGATTCTGAAATTACAGAAACAGAAATTCTGGTTACATCTGTGCAAAGCACAATTATTACTGGTAAACTGTTTCAAACTATCAACAACAATAAAACACTCACATACAAAAAGTCCCAAACAAAGAACATAAGTTGCTTCTCCGTCATCTGCGCCCCTCCCCTCCCCCCAATCAACCCATCCTATCTTTTGCCATCTCTAATAAATTTACAGTTCCAATTTCTTTCTTGTAGGACTTTCTCTTTAATTTCTCTGGTGATCTTAATCTTTGCACTTTTCCCAGAAACTAAATTTCCACTGCTATTAAATGTTTCTCAGCTTGTCTGCCTAATGTCTAATGTGTATTTAGCTTCTGGCTATATGTATACACAAGGGGCTTCTCATACTTCTTTAGCCTGACCATGAAGGAATAGGCGGAGAAAATTGAAATTTGGCAGTGATTATTCTTTCTCAATGTAACCACCACCTGAATTTATGCATTTCTGCCATCTCTGCGTGACCTGAAAAGACCTTCAGAATAAAACAACATATTTTTCGAACTAAACCAGTTATCACAAGCCAGTATGACATCTTCGTCACTGTCAAAACGGAAAAAAAAAATTTCTTTTCAGCTGTTTTTTAAGATTTGGGAAAAGAAAAAAAGTCTGATGGAGCTAAATCTGGAGAATATGGTGGGTGCGGAAGAATTTCAATATTCAAATCGTTGGCAGTTTGCAGCACAAGCCGTACTTTATGGGAGGGCACATTTTCTTGAAGCAAAGGAAGAATTTGCGTATGCGCTATCCCTCGTTTTCTGGTCTTTCTTAGTTTGATAAGGAGATCTGCATAGTACTGCCCATTAACCGTGTGGCCATGAAGCAATGTAATCTTTCAATATGACACCTCTGGACCAAAAAAAAAAAAAACTGTCAGCATCACTTTTCTTGTAGATTTTTGTGCTCTTGGCTTGACATGTGTTGGCGAGCCCGGGGTTTTCCACTGCATGCTGACAATTTTGGATTCTGGGTCATAATGGTGAATCCAAGTCTCACCTACCGTCACCATGGTCGTCAACATGTTTTTCGACCGCCAGATGTTGAGCAACTGGCCACAGCAATCAACCAGTATTTGTTTCTGTTCACATGTCAGCAGGCGCGAGACCCAGCGGGCACACACTTTTCTCATGTTCAGTCTGTTGTGTACAATTCTAAAAACTGTACTCTTACTCAGTTTTGCTGAACCCAATATCTTTGCAATTGTCATTTTCCCATCTTGGTCTATGATTTTCTTAATTTTTGCAGCATTTGCATCATTGCACTCTGGGGATGGTCGTCCTGATCGTAGCAGATCAGCAACTTGGGAACAGCCACACTTAAACTGCAAACACCAATTTTTTACAGAAGCATACGAAGGACAGACTTCCTCAAACACTGGCTCCATCTCCCTGTGTATTTCTGTAGGTGCTTTTCCCTGTAACATCAAGAATTTTATCACAGTCCTGGCGTCTGATTTCTCCATTGGTCTGACAAACCGTTGGATGTGCAGATCTGGCCAAAGGGTGTGTTGTGCCATACACCATATCGGGAAAACCAATTGAGGAGAGAAATTCATAATTCAAGTGTCCATTACAAATTGAATGAGCTATACATGTGCCAAATTTCAATTTTCTCTGCCTACTCCTTCATGGTCAGGCCAAAGACTTATGAAAAGCCCCTTGTATAGCATGAGGCATTCACTCAGGAACCATTTGATGGTTCCAACACAGTATGAAATGACTATAACTTGTGGCCATTAAAATCTTACACTACAATGTTAGTCAGGTCTTTGTCAGATATGACTGAGCTACCGTATGATAGCACTACCGTTTTCTGTGAGCACTGAATGTTAGGTGGCGCTCCCCAGAACTGACACCTCACATTGTGCCAACGGCTTTGATGGGAGGAGCGCACAAAACTAATCCTGGTGCGAGGAAATGCAACCTAAAGACTAAATGTTATGGCAGGGCAGACCAGGCCCTAAGCCTTGATCGGCAACTGTTCTAGGATCGAGGCTCCAACAGACAGAGCATTGCTTTGCTGATCCAGCAGCTTCTGCAGCTTGACTTGTTCTAGATGTATGGTGTTACCTTTCCTCTGGAGTAAACCAGGCAGGCAGAGAGAGGGATCATGCTGCATGGGCAACACATGTTCTCCACAATTCAGCCCTGGCTTTGTGCTATAGAGAAGTTATATCTTCTTTTTAAAAAAGCACATTAACCACCGCCTGTCAAGATGGTAAGGTGCCAGTACAGTACACAAAAGCATGTGGAAAAACTAAAATCCCACACAAAAAGCATGGGATAACTCAGGCCCATACAGCATAAATGGGCAGACCAAAACCCTCTAACAACAAATATTCATATTCCAATATGAGCCCTGTCCCTGACTGTTTCTCAAACGCCAGTGCTGTTTGTATACAGTTATATTACCTCACTAAACTATCAGCCTCAACCTGTCCTCCACTGCACCCTCACCTCTATCATACACATCTTTTTCTTATATTCTTATATTTTCTTTTTTTAAAAGACCTGAAAGCCTCCTTGATATATGCTGTAGGGTCTCGTGGACTTGAGCAGTTGAGAACCTTTAGTAAATGGTTTGTGTTAAAGGAACAATTCGGGAATGGTCTGTGTGATTAGACATCATAGTGGAGTTATTACTGCTCACTTTACCTTGAAGGATATACAAGATCACACATCATAGCTGAACTACAACTGTTCACCTTACCTTGAATTATATACAAGATCACACATCATAGCTGATGACTACAACTGTTCACCTTACCTTGGAATGAGAACAAGATCACAAGATTGTGGAACTACAACTGTTCACTTTACCTTGGAATGAGAACAAGATCACAAGATTGTGGAACTACAACTGTTCACCTTACCTAGAAATAAGAACAACATCGCACATGAGAGTGGAACTACAACTGTTCACCTTACCTAGAAATAAGAACAACATTGCACATGAGAGTGGAACTACAACTGTTCACCTTACCTAGAAATAAGAACAACATCGCACATGAGAGTGGAACTACAACTGTTCACCTTACCTAGAAATAAGAACAACATTGCAAATGAGAGTGGAACTACAACTGTTCACCTTACCTAGAAATAAGAACAACATTGCAAATGAGAGTGGAACTACAACTGTTCACTTTACCTTGGAATGTGTTTGGTGTCATATCACTCATGACAGATGTTCCACTTGCAGAGCTTGCCTCACTGTATGCCCACACTGGGGATACAATTCATTTCATTGTATACATTTACCAGTTTCAGATGCCAACCCTAACAGTTACAAACTAATAAAAATCAAATCACAAAAAGAGTTCAAAATTATCCCAGAAAGAGAATAGGGATTGGAGTGGTTACATACAATAACAATGGCAATATATCAGGATGCAGAATCAAATACAAAGTAGGACTGTGGCGGGTACATACAATGACAATGGCAAGATATCACCACCATCATCATCCAGTGCCTTGCTGCCTGGCATGGGTGATCATGCTTCTCCACAAATAACGATCTCTGACGACATGGATCAATTCGTGTGTTGACTCCCTTCCGTGCCATGACACAAGACTGTCAAGAATTTTCTCATGTTGTCCTCCTCTATCTCTCTTTCCACAAATCTTTCCGGTTGTCACAACATGTTCCAATTTTTGTCTTCTTATAATGTGACCCAAAATGATGACGGCTTCTTTCTGATGTTTGTGATAAGTTGTCTTTGCGACTTGGCTTTCCTAAAAATGTCTGTATTGCCCATTTTGACTGTCCAATTAATTTTCAATATTCTTCTAGAAAACCACATCTCCAAGGCTTCAAGGGATTTTTTAGCCTGTTTACAAATTGTCCAGGATTCGCAGGCAAATGTTAAAATTGGTTCTAAGTAAATTGTAAGAACACTTTTTCTAACTTTCAAGGACAAGGACTTACTGCACAAAATGTTCTTAATTTGACAGAAAGCAGGATATAAGGATACAGAATCAAATATAAGATAGAACTGAAGCAGTTACTTAAATAATAATTACAAGATATCAGGATGCAGAATCAATTATACGATAGGGTTAAAACTGTGACATACAATGACAATACAAGATAACAGGATACAGAACCAAACATAACACAGAACTGGGGCAGTTATTTAAAATAACTATAAACGTGAGAATAAAAAAACACACCAGACGACTATCTGGCCTTGTGATCATGTGTTAAGGAACCCTACTACAGACCAAGAGAACATAATCGGGATTATGTGGGAGATATCAAAGAGAAGAGGTGAAGCAGAGAAATTAGCCTATGTGGAAACAATCATGCAGAGTGTTGCAATCAACCCATGTTGATTTTCTGGATAAATTTATGTTCAGTAGCTTGCAATTTCTTCCCGAACAAGCCGTCGTTTCAGTGCAACTGACTGTTGTGAGAAATGAACCTACTTCCATGCCATCAGCACACAGGCTGTTTAATTGTTTAAGTGCGGGCATCATAAACATTTCTCCACACTGACCTATACATGGAAAACTCTAAACAAGAAAGACAGAAAAAGATGTATGTCGAAAACTTAAACAGAATATGAGATACAGAGGTGGGAGAGTCATCATCACCGAAGCCAGCTCCAGGCAAGGCACCTAAAGAGTAATAATCAGCCTGAACCTTTAACTCATAATCACTGTATGTCACATGGTCATCCACAGAACACTGACCTTTCTTCTGTAATCCTTGTCCATAGTTCATTGGGGCCTCAGGATTGTAACCATAGCCAGAGCCGGTAACATAGGGTGGAGTGTTGCCAGGTGAAGGGGCATTGACATCTGGTGAAGACATTGGGCTCTCAGGTTCTGGAAAGGTACGCTTCAACTCATCCAGCTTCTTCTTCATGTTGTTAATACGTGCACCAAAATTTTTGTATGCCTGAGGACCAAAGACATATTAAGCAAAGTGATATACTGGTATTTAAATCCTGTAACAATTTAGTATTTTAAACGTAAATATGAAACTACAGTAATATGTTTACGGCCACATGACTCCAGGGTAAACCTAAGCTTATAATATAGACAGAAAATGAAACCATAATGCACTAGGGAGTGTGGTTTGGCTAAGACAACATAGGTGTAGCACGCAATTGTGTTGGGGGCCCCAAAGGGAAAGTAAAAACAGTAACACGGTAGACTTCATAAGCAGGTCATAGAAGGCCACCAAGGGGGGTCTGAGACTGGCTATCTCACACTGTAGACATAATAAGACAAGCTTCAAGCAACCACGAGCTGGCCTACAGCTTGATGTGCATGGTTTTGGGTCTATACTGCACCAGGAGTCTAAGGGCTGAAGAAGACCAGATCACCAATATATATTACTGTGGCATGGAAATGGGGCCCTTGTTAATTAACCCATTACAGGGTGGAACGGCCATTTACGGCCGATACCATTAACAGGCGAAACGTCCCAAACCGCCCGATACTATTATGCATTGTAAAAACGCGATCTCTCGGCTTTCCGATACTTCCGACGGCTACTTTCGCTTTCACCGATAGCTTGACAACGTGGCCGCCATTTGTAAGCACCTACTATGAATTTGAACGGACTTTTACGGACTTTTTTGAAAGTTTTCGGGGTTTTTACGCTTAGTTTTTCAAAATGGATTTCGGCGATTCTTCAAGTGATAGCCGAGATTTCGCTAGGTTCAATTTAGGTGACATTAAAGGGCACGAAGTTGACTATTAATCGCAGCTAGATATCAGTGAAAAGCGTTACTTTGCATTAGCAGTCGTGAGTCGGACTTTAAACAAAGTGATTATGATTCTGAAAATGTGTTTGTAAATTGCCGTATAGATGACGGAAAATCACAAACAATATGCTGTATTTCGTAAATATTTGTGTTCATATATGGATTACCGACAACAATCACGTGAGTAACATATTCTGCATGCTTTTCCCTTCATTGTGTTGTTTATTTAACTAAAATCGGTTGACTAACACCTTATTTGTGATGTTTTTACTAACGCAACCCGAAATTTTACCGAACCTGAAAAAATCTTGCCCGTTCAGGGCTAAAAAAACGGACAAGCGTCTGCCCTGTAAAGGGTTAAGAGGTCATATGTGAGAGGTCAACATGACCAGTAGGTGGCTAGATGGACTGGGAATGCAGCATCAGTTCACCCTGGGCTGAGTTTGGCATCTGCTAACAACGAAATGCCTAAAACGTGCTTAAAATGTGCCAAAGAAACAAGACCTACCCAGTCCTAACTTCAGTCAGCCCGTGTGTGCTGCTGAGCTGAATGATGGTCTGGTTACTTCCTAACATGCCTCCCCACAGATGTGAAGATTTAGTGCCGATCTTCAGTACCACTTTCTGGACCCAGGGAAGGGAAGGACAGTATTGCAACTGTGCCCATAGAAACGGTATTGGGTAGAGAGAAAAGTCTCTACACCAACTTAACTCTGATAGATGCAAGCTGTTTCAGGGCCCAGCAGATATAAATACTAATGCATCGGACTTGAAGATTTAAAACTTTGTCTATCAAAGGATTCACAACCAAGTAACTAATGCACAGTGATTATGATTCTGAAAATGTGTTTGTAAATTGCCGTATAGATGACGGAATATAACAAACAATATGCTGTGTTTCGTAAATATTTGTGTTCATATAGGGATTGCCGACAACAATCACGTGAGTAACATATTCTGCATGCTTTTCCCTTCATTGTGTTGTTTATTTAACTAAAATCGGTTGACGAACATCTTATTTGTCATGTTTTTACTAACGCAACCCGAAATTTTACCGAACCTGAAAAAATCTTGCCTGTTTAGGGCTAAAAAAACGGACAAGCGTCTGCTCTGTAAAGGGTTAAGAGGTCATATGTGAGAGGTCAACATGACCAGTAGGTGGCTAGATGGACTGGGAATGCAGCATCAGTTCACCCTGGGCTGAGTTTGGCATCTGCTAACAACGAAATGCCTAAAACGTGCTTAAAATGTGCCAAAGAAACAAGACCTACCCAGTCCTAACTTCAGTCAGCCCGTGTGTGCTGCTGAGCTGAATGATGGTCTGGTTACTTCCTAACATGCCTCCCCACAGATGTGAAGATTTAGTGCCGATCTTCAGTACCACTTTCTGGACCCAGGGAAGGGAAGGACAGTATTGCAACTGTGCCCATAGAAACGGTATTGGGTAGAGAGAAAAGTCTCTACACCAACTTAACTCTGATAGATGCAAGCTGTTTCAGGGCCCAGCAGATATAAATACTAATGCATCGGACTTGAAGATTTAAAACTTTGTCTATCAAAGGATTCACAACCAAGTAACTAATGCACAAAAGCAGGAAAAGATAAGTGGCAGAAAATTTGCAGCCAACGTTAAACTTAAATCAAGAACATGCTGAAATACTTTTTTAAAAGTTACATTAACAAAAGATTCTAAAATAAGTGACATCAATAATCACACGGACACACAAAAGTGCGAGGGCATAGACTGAAAGGAAAAGGTTCATGACCATAAGGCGTGGAGATGCACTGTAGGGAATCTTCTTGAGATCAGTGAAAGAATACAAATTTAACAAGCAAAGGAGAAAAGGACGCCAGCTAATGGCTGGAGGCTTCCTGCTTGTGGAGCGCATCAATCCAGCTAGACGTGACTGAAATTATTACTATAAGCAGCCATCAGTACTTGCTTAAATGTTTGTTTACATTTATTCCACTGCCCTACACTTTATGTTTTTACATTTTCATAGCTTTATGCTGAACAGCGCATAAATGCCTTTGAATATAAATGTTATAGACGAGTTCTAAGAATATCTTGGGTAAAGAAAAGAACAAATGTATCCATACTTCAAGAGCTGAATATTGAAGAAGGTTGGCTATTAAAGATGATAAAACAATGAAAACTGAAATATTTTGGTCACTTGAAACGTCACGAAAGTTTGGAGAGAACAATAATGGAGGGGTATATGCCTGGGAAGAGAGGAAGAGGAAGGCCAAAGAGAAGATGGGTGCAGGATGTGGCGGATGATCTCCAGATGGGTGTATTGGAATTGGGACATCTTGATTATGATAGAGAGGTTTTCCGAAAGGTTGTTATGGAAGCGAGGTTCTGCAAAGGACATGCTACTGAATGAATGAATAAAGGAAGGAATGAATAGCTTTATGCAGTTCGAACCCATTTATTTAAATCACAACCGTGTTTATTTACACAATATTATAATGACCTCAAGTTTTCTTATCTTTCTTCATGTGTGGATATAAATCAAACCCAATTCTAGTTAATCAAATAATTTACACACAAACTTTGGTATTTTACTAATAGACAATTCTAGTTAGTTAACTCACTAACTGACAATTCCAGGTAATCAAAAAAATATGTACACAAACTTTCTTAATTTACTAAAAGAAATATTTACAACAGCACATACATTTGCCACAATCTTTGCTTCTCTATACTGCTCTTCATAGAACGTCTCACTTAACCGCAATGTTTCAATCATTGCCTGCTGGTCTTCAATGTGTCGAGTTTGTCTTTTCACCAGGTCTTCCAGCCTTGTGCACGAATCCTCAAACTGGTTGGAATAGTCATTGCCATGGGCCCGATCTGCGGAGAAACATTTTAAAGTATAGACGGTAATTGTTGTATAGAGAAACGGCTGTACATGTTTGGGAGGTTATTAAAATAGCTTTACACATGAGAAAGATCGCAGAAATAGCTTTACACATCAAGAGCCCAAAAGAAATATGAGTAAGAGAAACAGCTTTACACATAGATCAAAGAAGTGAGACAATGGAATTAATTTCACACACCAGCATCCACAGAAATATAAACTAGCATCCACAGAAATATAAACTAGCATCCACAGAAATATAAACTAGCGAAAGAGGCTTTATACATGACAGAGACCGTGGAAAATGCTTTAGACAGAGAGATCTGAAATAGCTGTATACACCAGAGAATAGAAATAACCTTACAAATCAGGGATCATGGAAATAGCTTTATACAAGGGGGCTTCAAATTAAAACCTTAAATGTTTTTTTTGGTTAAGTTTTGGTGAATATATTCTGAAAAATTAAAGAACAAATTTATCAATTTTAGATGTGGTCACCATTGCGTTAAATGCAAGTCCTCCAGCGCCGATAAAGCGCTTGTATTCCTGTAAAAAAATTGACCCAGGAGTCACTACTCAATGTGCCTGACCTGGTCGTGAACAGTGTGTCACAGAAGTTGTGTCATTTTGAAACTTCCTACTCCACTCATACATTTGCTGGACTGACAGCCATGCATCACTATATACTGGAGCCTCAATCGACGACAAATTTCTATAGGGTTCACTCTATCATTGATTTAAAAAAAAAGGATAATACAACGCTTTGGTGCATGTCAAAAGTGAAGCGGCCATCTTTAGTGTCCTTATGACATCACCATGTTTGTCTGCACCGTGATGTCAAGAGTGCTTAGCCTTGTGACATCAGATGCTGAGCACTCTTGACATCCTTATTGACTGGTTACAAGACAATGACATGGTTATAATAATTTCAATCATACTTTTAAGGTTTTCCTTTGAAGCCCTCTCGTACATCACGGTGAACATAGAAATAGCTTTATAAATCAGAGATCATGGAAATAGCTGCAACTTTTTTCTTCTGCCCCATATCTCCCACTGGAGACTAGGCCCTCAGACAACTCACTCCAAACTGTCCACTCTTTAGTTATTTCACTTAGCTCCATCTATGTCCTCCTGATATTATTCATCTGTCTCTAATTCTCTTTTCTATGTGTTTTCAGATATTCCTCTATTTTATTTGCCTTGTGGGCTACAAACATCGAACTTTCTAGTGAACTATTCTCAGGTTTTCTCAATGTGTGTCCTATCCAGTACTCTTTCTTCATCCAGTGATTCATTGGTAGTTGTTTACTTCTCTCTATGAGCTCCACATTAGTGATTCTGCCATACCATCTTAGTCCTATAATATGCAGGCACCAATTTATGAATGCTTATAGTTTATTAGTGCAGTAAAACGTCGATTAACTGTCACTCATGTAACCGACAGTTTCTGTTATCTGTCATCGTCTAAAAATGTGTGAGTATCAACAAACAAACAGCCTCAAGTTAGAGCTCATATGGCCGAAAAGCAGTTGCTGCAGGAAGCACAGCTTTTAATGGACAATGCCTGGACTCAGCCCTCTTGTGAACTCCAAAGTGATGATGGCAAAATAACATGCCTCTTTCTCCCAGCGAATACAACTCCACTTATCCAGCCTGTGGACCAGGGCATAATTGAAAATATGAAGCAATGTTACATAAAAGCTTTTATTGAAGGCTTGCTTACTTACATCTGATGATGCCATGGCTGTCAAAGAATTTTGGAAGAGATACAACATAAAGGATGCTATTTTCAATGTCACCACTGCCTGGGCTGACCTTACAGTGTCTAACCTTAAGAATAGGTGGAATAAACTCTTGCCTGAACCTATTGACGAAATTGTGTAACTGTGCAACAGTGTAGGGTTAAACAGTGAAAACATAACGCCAGAAGAAGTAACAGATTGGTTGGAATGTGACAAAATGGATGGAGGCTTTGCAATTTTGAACCATGATGAAATTGTTTCTAGTGTGACCACCACTGAAGTAGAAGAAACTGATGGTGATGAAGGATCAGTTCTTAACCAAAAACCTAGCCCGAGCTTCAAAGTTACAGGAGATGAAAAATTATTTTTATGTAACAGGTTTATAGTATTACAATAAATGTTTGTACATTACTACTCTTATAATGAAGTTTATATTGATCGTTTTGTAAAATTAAAAAGAATATGTATGTATTATTCACTTTTAAAGGATATTATTTTCATTTTGGTCCCAAGCCCGCAGTGAAATCACGTTAATGTACATATGTATTAAGAGATGTCTGTTATCTGTCTAAGCCCCGGTCCAGACAGTGATGGTTAACTGAAGTTTTACTGTATTTGCTTTAGCCATTCTCCAGCTTTATATATTACATAAACAGCTTTATACATAACAGAGATGACATAAATATTAGTGTGAAAACACAGAAGTAGCACTGCAAGCCACAAAGACCATGGTAACGGTTTTACACACTGAAATAACCAGCTATACGTGATATTATGGAAATA